>LPNX010563966.1:389254-401897 GCA_001517045.1 Pseudotsuga menziesii
ATATTTATTATGCAGTAAGTGTGGCTTATAGATATATGGATCAGCCTCATGAGATCCATTGGAAAGCAGCCAAAAGGATCCTTAACTTTGTTCAGGGAACAAGGACACATGGGATCTTCTATAAAGCAAAATCTGATCTTGATTTGATTGGATTTACTGACAGTGATTGGGAAGGTGATAGCACAGATAGAAAGTCCACATCAGGATATGTGTTCATGCTTACAGAAGGGCCAATCACCTGGTCAAGCAAGAAACAGAGTGCCATTGCACTCTCATCTACAGAAGCAGAGTACAGAGGAGTTGTTAATGCAGCAACTCAATGTTTATGGTTGCAGGAATTACTTGGAGAGTGTGGCTTCGAATTAGAGTACTCAAATACCATCTACTGTGATAACCAGAGTACCATTCGAATTTGCAAAGATCCATTTTAGAAGCAGAGAAGCAAACACATTGAGATCCATATGCACTACATCAGAGAGATTGTGCATGATGGCACCATTCACCTACTCTTTTGTTCATCTTCAGAACAAGTAGCTGATATCTTCACCAAAGCATTTTGTGAGATGACCTTCAGCAATATCAAATCACTGCTAGGGATTGCTGATCATGCTATGAAGCATGAGTGAAGACAAGATTTCCAAAATTTTGTTTTACAATCCATGTTTAAGGGAGGATTTTCCCAAGTTGGTTTTTCCTCTTTCCTTGTTTAAATGGACATGCAGTATGTAAAGGGTGACTAAGCTTTGTTGATAGGCCCTATAATTTTCTGATATATTACTCATAAGTCAGGCTTAAGGGGGGGTGTTAGAATAATCAACCCATAGTTTACTACCTTAGACATTAATTTAATTATTTTTGTCTTATTTGCCTAGTTCATGTGTCCCACCTTATGCAAGTTGTCAATTACCTATCCATAGTGGTCCAACTTGCCTAATTTGACCCATGTAGCACTTAGGAAACCTCAAGGAATCAATTCTGCTTTATTCCTGGTCTCCTTGGTGCCTTTCTGTTTTTTCTACTTTATTGCCTGCTTTTTCAGTGTTTTAAAGCAATAGGGAAAGTTTGACTAGGTGAGGTGAACTAGTTTTTTGTCCTCTTCATACTCCACTCTTTTCTCCTTGGAAAAGCATGTATGAGTTGTCATTCCATCACTCTTTAGCTTTCCTAGTCCATTTTGCTAATTCGTGAGCTCCATGACAGATTTGGGATCAACTTTTTACACCTAGGGGGGATTTGCTTAATTTTAGTAAGCCTGCTTTATGCTAGATTTGAATTGATCCTCATGCATTCAAATCCCTGATGTATTTTATTTATTCAGAAACCTATTATGTTACAGGGTTGGCTATTGTACACTGAGTTAATATAGTTTAGTGTTCAGCTCCAATTTCAGTCTCTTTTGTGAGTGATTTTGCATGATCAATTGTTAATTGTTGTGAGTAAAATTAATCTATCACTGGGTTAAATTTCCACACAATCAACCCATCCACACCTATCACAAATAGATCATCTACATATAGTACGAGCATCATTGGGTTTCCATCTTCAACCTTGTAGTAAAGGTTGGAATCTGCTTTACTCTTGGTAAAGCCCAAATGGGATAGAAAGCTGTCAATTATACTGTACCAAGTCCTCGGTGCCTGTTTCAAACCGTACATGGATTTTTTCAATCTGCATACATGAGACTCTCTATCATGTGTCTCAAAACCAAGTCGCTGTTCTACATACACTTCCTCTTCCAGTGCACCATTCAAGAAAGCAGTCTTGACATCCATTTGGTGTATCTTCCATTTCATCACTGCAGCCAGGGCAAGTACTGATCTGATGGAAGTGTATATGGCTATAGGTGCAAAGGTTTCTTCATAATCTGTTCCTTCTGTTCTGTGAGAAACCCCGAGAAAAAAATCTTGCTTTATATTTCTCTATGCTACCATTTGCAGCATGCTTGATCTTGTAGATCCATTTGGAAGTTGCAACTGAATTCCCTTCTGGTCTTGGGACAACATCCCAAACATCATTCTTCATGATTGATTGATATTCTTCGATCATAGCATCCTTCCATTCTTTTCATTCTGCCACTTCTTCATAACTAGAAGGTTCTTTATCAATGAAATCACATAGTAATGCTACATACCCGGAGCAGGATCTAGTCCTTTTTCTTTATTTGTGATTCTCTTCTAGAGCACCATATCTTTCTGCATCTTGGATAAGTTCTCATACCCAAGCAGGTTTCCTCTTATGAGGATTCTTCTCTAGAGGTGGATCTATAGGCCTTTGTGGTTCTTCAAACTCTCGATCTTCTTCTTGAGTTTCTTCATTCATGGTTGTATCATGAATTCTGGGTGCTTTTGCTTCTTCAGATTCTTCAGCAGGTTTCTTTCTGGATTTGTTGTAAGATGTGTCTTCATCAAATGTCACATCCCTGCTGATGTCAATATTCTTGTATCTTGGGAAATATATTCTGTAAGCCTTCGAGCTTTCATAGTATCCCACAAATATACCCTTCTTTCCTGAAGGATCTAATTTTGTTCTCTTTTCTTTTGGAATGTGTATGTACACAGGACAACCGAATATTCTGAAATGGCCAAATTTTGGTTTCTTGTTGGAGAACACTTCTTCAGGAGTCTTGTTCTCGAGTACTCTATGTGGATTACGGTTCTGTACATACACCACTATTCTGGCAGCTTCCACCCAAAGAAGCATAGGAAGATCTTGTTCATGAAGCATTGCTCTTGCAGCTTCCATGATAGTTCTATTCTTCCTTTCTGCAATCCCATTCTGTTGTGGATTATAAGGAGTGGACAACTCCCTCTTAATCCTTGAGTCTTTGCATAACACTTTGAATTCATTAGATGTGACTTCTCTGCCATTATCTGATCGAAAGGTCTTGATATTCTTGTCTGTGTGATTCTCGATCAAGGCTTTGAATTCCTTGAACTTGCTGAATACTTCATCTTTGTTCCTCATGAAGTAAATCCATGTTTTCCTAGAAAAGTCATCAATAAAAGAATCATAGTATTTAGTACCCGCTTAGTGAGCTTGATGACATAGGACCACATACATCGGAGTGGATGATTTCCAAGATTCCTTTTGCTTTGATTTCACTACTTGGAAATGTCTTCTTTGTATTCTTTCCTTTCACACATCCTTTGCAGACCCCATCATGTTTTGCTTGAATTTTTAGAAGACCTTCAATAGGTTTGCTTGCAATTGGTAATGCTCTGTAATACACATGTGCAAACCTTCTATGAAAAATTTCATTTTTCTCTACTGTGTCATGGACCAAGGCTTGTTCTGGATGGCCCTTCAATTTGTATAGAACTCCTTCTTGTTCCCCAATCACTACTGCATCATTAATAGTCTTTCCCTTTGGCCACATGATGACTTGGACATATATGAATGCAACCCTCATGCCTTTTGTATCTAATGCATATATGGAGAGAAGGTTCTTCTTGAGTCCTAGTACAAACAATACATCTTGCATCCTCATAGACTTTCCAGAGTCTAGTTTATAAGAATATTCCCCACTACCTTTTATTGGATATTGGTAGTCATATCCAAGCTTCACCTTGTGAGGTGATTCATGTTCTGAAAGTTTCACAAAGGATTCTTTGAATCCTTTCATATGCTTGGAAGCCCCACTGTCTATAAGCCAATCATTTCTTCCATGTGTGATATTTCCTGTGAGAGCAGAAATCAAGACATATTCTTCATCACTTGAAGAGTCTTCACTTTCATATCTGGTATTCTTCTTGGATGGTTTATCATCCTTTGCAGCATGAGCATGATGTCTTTTCTTTTTTCCCTTTTTCTTATTTTGTCTTTTATGACAATCTTTTGCAAAGTGTCCTACTTCATCACAAGTATAACATCTGCCTCTAGAGAAATATTTTCTAGAGTTAGTTTTAGAAAAATGCTTACCTTTGGAGTGATGAGAACTTCTTTTGGTTTTCTTGGAATGTACTGTGCGAGCTTGATATTCACTTCCCATCTTCTCTTCTCTGGCTCCTATCCTAGCTTCTTATTGAGAGAATTCTTCCCACAGTCTGCTGAACTTGACTAACTTCTTTCTGGCACATATCCCTTGAATAAAGGAGTCCCATGATCTAGGGAGACCATTCAAGGTGGTCATTACAATCTCAACATTTTCCACTTCTTCATATACTGCTTCCAGTTATTCTTTGATTTGAGAAACTCTTGTGAAGTAATACTGGATGGTTTTTGCATTCTAAATCTTCACATTCTTTAGTTGGTTTCTTAGAGTCATCTTCTAGTTTATGTTCTTCCCTTCAAACAATTTGGTTAGGGCATCAAACATAGCTTTAGGTGTCTTTAGGGAGGACACTTGTGGTATGATATGATCCTTGTTATAATTAGCAATGATTCTCTTTGCCATAACCATCTTCTTCTTGTGTAAGGCCTTAGCCTCATCTCCCTCTGGAACTGGAACCTCCTCATTGATGTAGGAGTCCAACTCATTCTCTGCCAGGACCAGGGAGATCCTATACTTCCAGGCTCGAAAGTTATGAAATCCTTCAATATTTTCATCAAGCTTGGTATGATGAGACATGTTAACTGAGAACCTCAAATGGAAATACAAAATATATAGATCTTACCAGTTCAAGATGTCGGATCTAGATTTGTAGCTGAAATTCTGCAGTGTTGGTTCAGAAGCATATTAGGGTTTTGCTTTTTTGAAGTTCTATCCAACCAATTGCTTTGAAATTTATCCCTAACTTCGATTTTAGGGAGGAGATCAATTTAGGCCTGGGCTCACTGAAAAATTCCTCTTCTATGAAAATCCCTAATTTTCAGCAGTAGTGTTGGGTCCAAAACTGAAAAACCTCAGAATTGGATTCTGCTTCGACAGAAAGATGTGCCCTAACGAGGAGAGTTATTCCAACCTTATTTTGCTGAAAAACTATGGAGAGATATCCACAAAGTAGGAAGCCCTAGTACTCGCAGCTGCACAGTGTCTTCTTCTCAGGTTAGCTCTGATACCATGTTAGATTTTTAACATCAAGCTAGTATAACATTAGGATCTTTAATTGAGAGAAAAACAAGCACAACAATCAAACACAAGAGAAAATGAACACAGTGTTTTTCCTCGGGGAAACCATAAATGGAGAAAACCCCACAACTTCCTCAGAGATAGAATCAACACCAAAAGTAAACCCCAAAATAGTAAGATGATCTCCCAACAGCAGTAACCTTCTTTCTATCTAGCCCTAATGTCTTCTCCTTCCTCAACTATGCGCTACAATTGAGTGTGTATGAGTTGTGTACTAAATAGAGAGGCTAGCTCTCTACTTATACTAATCTTGACATGACTAAAACCCTACTAGGGCCGACCTCTCTAGGACAGTCTAATAACCCTAGTGCCCCGGAACTCCGGGGACTTTAACCCTTAGACAATAGGAGGGTTACCCACAATGACTTGACATGACTTGTTTACATTATAGATCTTCCCGATCGGAACATCGAGGCATGACATGACTCAAGTACATTACAAATACATCTTGGAATAAACATCGGGTTACAATACATAAGAAATACAAGTGAATACATTCCGAAGTTACATATACATCAACAAAAATATGTACCCTTTCTCACCATCCTACTATCCTTAATTAGTATCCATCATTTGTGTATCCCTACCTAAACACATTGCAGAAGGTGACAAAACTTATTTATGTTCCTCAGTTCAAATTCTATGCCCCAGGCTCGTATTCACCTTGTGTCCCTAAAAGGATTTAAGCTATGAGTTATAGCTAGCCATAGAATGATAAAAGTGGCTTAGATCAATGAACTATCAACTGCGTTGGATTTGTGACATCATAATAGTGCTAGGGGTTCCCCTCTATGGGTCCATGTCCTAAAAATTTTCTTATTTGATGATTCTAGAAACTAAGGTTTTTGTTAATAAGAATAAATGGAATTTTTGCGCTAAGGAGTAAAATTGGGAAATAACTTAACCATAAACTTGTGTCTAGAGTTCCCACACAAACCCTACCAGAACATACTTATAGGATCTCATGAAACTCAGATCTGTTGCTTAGCTTGAATCATATTCCCTTGACAAGGATTCACCATGTGTCCTTGAAAGCCTCTAGGAGGTGAGATGCAACTGGACATAAAATTCTGACCATGGATTATATCGGTGAACTTTAAACTGTCTTGGATTTGTGACATTGGAATAGTGTTAATGGTTCCTCTCCCTTGTGGGTCCATGACCCAAAACATGTCTTGTTTGACAATTACAGAAACTAGGGTTTTCGTCAATAAGAGGCAATGCAATTTCTGTAGTAAGGGGTCAACTTGGGAAATACATAAACTATGAAATTATGGATAGTGTTCCCACATAAACCCTACCCAAACACACTTCTAGGATCTCATGAAACTCAAATCTTCTTCCTGGTTTGAACCCTATGCCCTCGACAGGGTTTCGCCATGTTCCTTGAAAGCCTCTAGGAGGCAAGATGCAATTGGACATAAAATGATGAACGTGGCTTGGATAAAAAAATAGTTGAATCTATTGGATTCATGACATTATAATAGTTCTAGGGGTTCCTCTCTCTTCTAGGTCCATGGCCTAAATATCATATTGTTTGATAATTTACTAAGGTAGGGTTTCCCTTAGTAGGAGACATTTATTTTTTTGCAAAAGGGGGTCAAAATTTGATATACATTGGCTGTGAAATTGTGGCTAGCGTTCCCATGTTTACCTTTTCCAAACACACTTGTAACATCTCACAGAACTTGGATTAGTTGTTTGGTTAAAATCTGATGCCATCAATAAGGAGTCATCATGTGTACCTGAAATCCTTTAAGAAGTGAGATGAAATTGGCCATAAAATGATGACCATGGATTGAAATGATGAACCATTGTCTTTGTTGGAATCATGACATCATAATAATTCTAGGGGTGCCTCTCTCCTCTAGCTCCATGGATCGAAGATTTGCTTGTTTGATAATTTTTGAATCTATGGTTTTCCTCAGTAAGAGACATTAGATTTTTTACATTAAGGGGTCAACTTGGGTGTTCAAGCTACTCATCATATAGCTACCATGACTATCATGAAACCATAGAAAAGGATTTGAATAGTTGTGGGGAACTCACGGGTATCTTTGGTCAAGTTAATATAAATATTACATGTACTTGATATACCCTTAATTTTATAAATAAACTCATATTTTGAGTTGGTAAATGATTTACAACTTTGCATGATGGAATTATAATAACCTTGTCTCTTTCAATTTCTTATTTTGAGCAATATGGTATGTGATGATAATATTTGTACTTTTCTCATATTTTGTTTTGAGATCATATTTTTTCTTTATTTTTTTTTATTTTCTGTCATTTCATCTCTTTCCTTCATAATTTTTTTGTCAACTATTGGTGGATTTGATGCAATCTAACTCAAGATCATTTGATGCAAAAAAACTTAAAAAATTTCAACAAATTTTACCATGTGTCCTTGAGGTTGTTTACCTAAACTCCAGCATATATCCTTCTTAAAACCAAATCTATCAAGCATTGAGAGGGATCCAATTTCTTGAGGTGAAAATTTGTTTTATCTTAAAATTTTTACATGTAAATTTTTTTATCAAGTTTTATGATGGATGTAATGTTATCTAAAACAGTATAGTTCTAGCAAAAATGACCATTTTGATCAGTTTAGGCACCCAATCAGTTCAAAATTACACCTTGAGCTGAAAATGGTTGGTTTGGTATTGAACTGACCGGTTTCGTAAAGGAACGAGGGTGTCTGGTATGAAACCGACCATTTTTCTGCTGACTAGTCAGTTCTCTACTGAACTTCCGATTCTGTATTGCATCATGGAACTGTAGATCTAAGCCCTAAAAATTCATTTTTTTAAAACAAAATATTACCTACACTAAAATAAAAAAGTGTAACCTTAATAGCAGTCATCAATAACATTAAATGGTAATATTAAACTATTAAAGTAAAAGTGGTATTCTCCTTATCTTTCATTTTCTATCCTTTTACTTAAATTTTTAACATTACAATTAATTGTTTCATGATGTTTATGAGTGGGTCCAACCTCTTAAAACTTTATATTCAAAAAGTACAATTTTAAATCCCATTCAGAATTCAACAGACTTAATAGTATTTAGGGTTTCAAGATTACAACTTTTCCACTAGATTCTATCATGTATGAGGGTAGGGGATTGACATTTAATCAAGTGCATCAACCCATCTATGTGCATTGATGTTGGTGGCATTGATTGCTTCACTCCTTTGTCATGACCTTAATAGAAATGTACCCTTCCATAAAGAAAAATTACTTATTAGGCATGTGAGGTTTTTTCTACCTTCCTTTAATGCTTGGATTAGGAAGTTTCATCAAAATTGTAGGGTGTTTAATAAGCACATTTGGAGTCTAGACTAGTAGTACCATATGATCATATTGTAGACATTAGACTATAGTTATTGATGAGTATTATGCTTATTTTTTCACCTTAGGGGCCATTTAGAGCCTTTTTGTTAATGTATTTTGGTTTAGATATGAATTGCACTTGGTGCTATTTTGGTTATATGCACCCACACTTGCCATAAACATGAGAAAATTATAGTATTTTTGTATAATGGTTTGGATTCATATGGATGCACACACACACACACACACACACACACACACACACACACACACACACACACGCACTCACACACACACACACACACACACACACACACACCCACACACACACACACACATGCACGTACACACGCACACACACACACACACACACACACACACACACACTACAAAATTTGTATATTTTATGTGGTTTTTGGTTGACATGTTTTTTGGTTCGTTTTTGTTTTTTCGTTTCTGGTCCATTTTAGATTTTTAGGCTCTACTGGTTCGATGATCGTTCTGACCTTGATAACATTGGATATATGTATGCTGGTTTTAATTTTGTTATTTTATAAGCCAACATGATTTATTTATTTATTTATTATTTGGTTTTGAGTTTTTATTAACGACATGATTTTTTAATTATTATTATTATTATTATTGGTGCATAACATAACGTTACATTACCTTATGTGACAAAATCTCCCCATATTGGGCTATAGAGTACTTCTCTACTCTTGGTGCAACAATAAGGGGCACAAAATGAAAACTAAAAAACTAAAAAGAAGTGTAGTGATATGAACACATAAGTTTCTAAGGTAAGTGTGCAACAAAGCACATACTTAAATTGGAACAATGTGACTTTACTACTTAAGTACTTTTATCAAATATATTTGCCAAGTTTTTCATAAAATACATGGACTATATTTTCATGACACACTTGCGAAATTGAGATGAAACAACATGTCCAAAATAGTTAGATCCAAATTGGAAAATTTATGATAAAATCATTGAATCAAGGTTTCATAAATGTTGAAACACCATGTACCATAGCTCAAGAAATGCATAGTAGAAAATTTGATTAATATATTTTTAGTATCTCAAACATTTATAAACTATCTAGATATGGATCGATATTACCATAACTGTCTCACTTATTTTATAACTTTCACCACTATGATATTCCCTACTTACCTTTTAAAAAACATTTATTCTTCGCAAGTTATAATAGTATAGAGGTAGAACGTTAGGGTGAGCAAATCTCTTAAAGTAGATCTATTAAGATTTATTGGGGTGGGAAAACTTATACTAAAGTAGATTTATGAATATTTATGGGTGAATTTGACAGAGTTATGAAGATTTACTGGCTTGAACAAATTATACAAATAATTTATCTTGGACCTCTCTCATGTTGCATACCCACTTCATGATCTCTTTGAAAAACTTGTTAAGAAGATAAAATTTCAATAACATTTAGTGCACTCTCAACATAATCTCAAAATGATAAAAAAATCCAAAAGAAAGGCCCTACAATAAACTTTTGATATCACCTTTTAGTTTTGGAGCTCTAGAGAGGAAACAAAACCCACCATTATATTCTACAAGAAATTCTACAAGTTCAGAGTATAAACTTGGTTGTACTTTGGCTTAGCTAAATAGGATTTTCAAGCACTTTTCTTACTGGTTGATTAAAATAAAAAAGGGAGGATGGATCTGCACTCCTCTCAAGATTATTTGAGTCTTTTGAGTATAAAATCGATAGACTTCTGCGCTGGCCCCGGGACCTCCCCATTGGCATGAAAACCAATTCTACGCTTCCACTCTATCCTTGTCAGACTGTATCTCATCATGAATCATTCCCAATTGTATTGTGTGTATAAAAGTGTGTAGAATTTCCTTAGGAATCATGCCAATACATGGTTTATAAAGGGAATGGGGCCCTACCCGCCACTTGAATTCCAAGATTCAACTTAAATGTTGGGGCGCGGACCTAACTGTCCTCAAATGTGGTAACTCCGTGGTTTTTGAGAAAAGTGGAGTTGCGGATCAAAATAGTCTTAGGGGTGTTGGGGTTGAGTCAAAGCCCTCTTTTTGTAATTGTCCGTAATTTTTGGGTGTAAGCCCATGATTTTGTAAGAGTGCACTTGTATAAATAGGAACTCATGTAAAGATGTCAATATTATCGAATGAGATGAGGATCATGTGATGCGAAGCTAAGAGCTATTTTGGGTTTTAAGGTCAAGTCCCAGCTGTGTGCGTGGACGACCTCTGCAGCTGTGTATGCAGAGGGTTTTTGTAAGGAAAGGAGCTGCAACTAAGTGCGCAGCTTAGAGTTGTAAGAAAGGAACTATAGCTAAGTGCGTAGCCTAGAGTTTGTAAGAAAGGAACTGCAGCTAAGTGTGCAGTTAGACTTGAAGGATGGATCTACAGCTGAGTGCGCAGATCAGAACTGTTGTTTTGTAAAAAGTTGAATAAAAGCGCAGTTCTATGGACGTAGCCCCTACACTGGGGGTGAACCACATTATATCTTGTGTTCTATTATTTTTGTGCTGTTATGTTTTATGCTTTTGATAAGTAGGTGAATGCTAAAGTAAGATAACTGTTGAATATTAACTTCGCTGTGAATTCCCAGTTAAGGGTTAAGCAAGAAACGTTCTTTTATCTAAATTGCGAAGCTAACTAGTGAATGTCAAAGCTCTGTTTTGTATAAATATTTGTTGTTAAGGCTAAAGGTACTATAATATCCCTCTTTTGCTTGCAGAAACCTGGTTTTGCGGCAGCTGTTTTGGGTGAGACTGCAACATGTTCGCAGGTTGTTGCCGAAAGGGCCAACACTGTGGGTCTTTTGTTGGTGTGAAGATAATGGTATAAAACCTAGGTCTGCCCTATAGCCCAACAAATTGGTTCCATTTCCAGTTGAACTTAGTATCTGCTTTAAGAGGGATCTACATCGTACCTGAAGGGCTATGGTTTTGGAGGCCCTCAGTAAAAGAAATCGGTGATTGGATTGAAGAGACTTATCTGAAATTTGCTGAGCAAGAAAATAAGGATCCTCGTTGCAGCTCAGATGACTTTTTGCAAAGTTTGACAAAAAGAAAGACCAACTTCAAGGAAGATCAGTTTCCTGATTGGACCCCCACAAGAATTAACATATTGAAAAGAGTGAACAACGCGATATCACAAGCAATTGATCTCTGGACGACGCGAACCCTTGAAGCATTTGTGACGGAGTTTGCCATCGACACAAGTACCTCTTTTAGCGAAGGTGAAAGACAGTTTTTCAAAGGACCAATGGGTAAGTACCTAAATTGATTTAGCCTGCAAATTAAAATGCTCTTGGCTGAGAAGGGTATATTGCTTATAGAATCAGATTGCTAGATTTATTTTTACTAACCTATGTTTGGAAGCGAAAGTAACTTCGACGAGCAAAGTGGTTTGCTGCCAAGCGGTAAAAGATACAAGAGAAACCTAGAATCCTATACCCTAGGCCAAGATACCGAGTATACGCCATTAAGTCCCGAAGACCCTAAATATAAAGAAACCCCTTTTGTTAGAAACCCTCCTGTAACTCCGTAGTGAAGATCTGTTACCCCTGAGAACCTGTCGCAGTCTGAAAGATACCCTCGCCCGAGTATTCCTGTCGCAGGTCAGTCTACCCCAGTAAGTTCTCCCCCCCCTCGATCCACGATGGCCCATATGACAGATGATATCAAGCTCCTAGTCTTCAAAGGAACTGGATCAGAGGATCCAGAACAGTTTTGGTTCTTATGTGAAGCTGTTTGGATTGCCAAGAACATTATGGATCAAGATATAAGGAGAGCACAGCTGGTCACTTCTTTTAGAGACCGAGCTTTGACCTGGTTCATGAAATTTTCCAGTACTCAGAACCATGTCTTGGCTGATATTAAAGCAATAATGATCAAAGAGTTTAAGAAGCCTAAATTAGAGTCACAGTGTATAACTGAACTGAAAGAGATTCAGTAGAGGCGAGGTGAATCAGTTTGGGTCTTTGATCAGAGATTCAAAGTTCTGCTAGATCAAGTTAGTTTCACTATTGGAACAGCGCAGCATAAACAATGGTTCATTGTAGCCCTGTTACCTCATATCAGGACTCCACTCATGCAACAGAAGGTTGCTGATAAGCAAGAGGCTTTGGAGATTGCCATGAAACTAGAGACAGCTCCTGTTGAAGATAATTCTGGCATAGCCCAAATACAAGCGCAGTTGGAAAAAATGGCTTTGGAGCTTTGTGACATGAAGA
>LPNX010563966.1:403059-503960 GCA_001517045.1 Pseudotsuga menziesii
TTCAAGGAGTGGAGCTACGAGGCAAGTACAGAATAAGGAGAAACAGCCTGACGAGGCTTGGGTTCGTAAGACCCCATAGAAAATTCCAGCATTTGATGTTGGAATAGAAAAAGAAACATTTATGGAAGCCAAAAAAGACTTTGCTGATCCGAGCACATCAGTAGCACCTGCGCAAGAACATCAACAATAGTCACAGTCTCAAGAAGCTTCAAAGGATAAAGTAAGTACGCTGTCATCATTTTTACAGAGTTGTATGAAGCTCTTAAGGAATCAGAATGCTTTAAATGAGTTACAGAAAGTTATTTCTTCTTGCGAACCTCAGTGTAGCTCTGGTAAAGAAAAAAATGTTAATAGAGTTAGAAGAACTGGAAGAGAAATGAGATTGCATGCTCAGATAGAAGAGTATGACATGTCTGATATCATTTTGGACCTAGGATCAGAAGTAAATGTCCTAACTAGGCAGACTTGGGAACAAATGGGAAAACCTACCCTTGAATGATCCCCTATACAGTTGAGATTAGCCAATCAGTAGAAGATTGTGCCCTTGGGAAGATTCTCTAGTGTACCAGTGGATATAGATGGAGTCAGCACCTTCGTAGATTTTGAAGTCATTGACATAATTGATGATAGCAACCCCTATCCAGCATTGCTAGGAATTGAATGGGCAATAGAGAATTCTACAGTAATCAACCTTAAGAATAGGAAGATGAATTTTGAAGGAAAAGGATTGAGAGTCATAGTACCCTTGGACCCTTCTCAAGGAGAAAGGTACACAAAGCCAGTCAAAGATGAAGATCAGGATGTTTTGGATAATATCTACAACATCACAACTAAAGAATAAGACTATGTTAACCCTACTCCTGAAGGTAGAATGGACTGGAAGTGTGACAGTTCTTACATGACTGATTCAGATGAAGTCTTAGAGAATTGGCAGAATAGACTTTATGAACTACATGGACATCGATGTGCAAGAATTACCAAGTCTCTCAGATGGGTTGGCTCACAGACAAGAGTCTTACCTACTTTTGATGGCTTGACAGGCCCAAAATATTTTATTATCCAATTCTCAGAGTAGGTACCAAACTCACAGAAAATGGAGACTCTAGATTCAATATTTAGAGCCACAGCTGCTAGATGGTGGAATGGTCATAAAAAGTACATTCATAGTTGAGAAGCTTGTCAAAAGTTCCTTCGCTTGAGATTCATGGATCACCCTTAGGAGGTGTGAAGCATATTTAATGGTAAGACTAGCCCTCAGGAACATTTGGAGCAGTGCTACGAAGCATGGAAGTAGGTACCTTGTGAAGAATGGGTCCATAGATTTATACACACTCTGGAACCTGTAGCAAAGAACTGGTATGCGGAGGTGGAGCTTCGCCATGGTACTGTAAGTTGGGATAGTCTTGTTGATAGTTTTGTGCTGACCTTTTCTATTAATGAGGTTTGTCCTGCTTTGGACGCAGCTATTAGGTTGATCCATACTAAGGTGTTTGATGATAAAGAAATAGCAGAGTACCAACCTGATTGGAAGGCACAAGAAGCTAATGCAGTAGAATGTTATAACCTCGCAATTGATGAGGATGATGACCCACGCAACATTAACATTCCCGAGTTAGAAGGACACTGTGAAGTACATGGACCATCAGTCGAAGCACCTGAAGTAACCTAGCCCTTGAAGACAAGGCAAATAAACATTGGATCAGAAGAAGTTCCTAAGTATGCTACCATTGGAGATTATTGGGATGAAGAAATGGTGAGCAAAGTGACCCAACTTCTCCTTGAGTATCAGGACTTACTTCCGACGAATTTCTCAGAAATGAAGGGTATCCTTGGTGATATAGGAGTGATAAAAATCCCTTTAAAACCTGATGTGAAGACTGTAAAACAACACCCTTATAGGCTGAACCCCAAGTATAAAGAAAAAGTCAGGGTGGAGCTAGATAAGATGCTCGCTGTAGGAATCATTGAACCTGTCGAAGAGTCTGAATGGGTTAGCCCTATGGTGGTATAAGAAAAGAAGACCAAGAGAGAAATCAGAATCTGTGTCGATTTGAGGAAACTAAATGATGCCTGTTTACATGACCCTTTTCCTACTCCCTTTACAGATGAAGTTTTAGACAATGTCGGAGGTCAAGAAGTGTATTCCTTCACTGATGGATTTTCAGGTTACCATCAGATCAGAATTTCTCCAGAGGATCGACATAAAACAACCTTCGATACAGAAATGGGATCTTTCCAGTATACAGTTATGCCCTTTGGATTGAAGAATGCACCTGCTATGTTTTCCAGAGTAGTCATATCTACATTTAAGGAATTTATACATAAATTCTTGGAAGTTTACTTTGATTATTGGACTATCTTTGGGTTACTAAAAGATCATATATCCAGCTTAAGACTTATGTTGGACAAGTGTAGATAGCACTAGATTTCATTGAACCTGAAGAAGTGTATCTTTTGTGCACCTTTTGGAATTCTACTATGTCACATTGTAAACAAGGATTGATGGTTGATCCTGTGAAGATAGCCATTATTGTGAACTTGCCACCTTTGAAGTCTCTTAAGCAACTTCGCACTACACTTGGTCATACTGGATATTACAAGAAATTCATCAAAGGATATGCCCACATTACAACCCCTATGGAAAAGCAATTGAAGAAAGATATTAAGTTTGAATGGACACCTGAGTGTCAGAAAAGCTTGGATATTTTGAAAGAAAAGATGGTAACTGTCCCTATTTTAGTATTCCCTGACTGGAACGAGGAGTTTCATGTACATGTCAATGCATCCTCCATTGCTTTGGGTATAGTATTGGTGCAGTTAGGTGAAGGTAATGTTGATCACCCTATTGCTTTTGCAAGCAGAAAATTGTCCACAACAGAAAAGAATTATACTACGACAGAATGAGAAGGTCTAGCTATGGTTTATGCCTTGCAGAAATTTTGACATTATCTGTTAGGATCTCATTTTAAGTTGTTCATTGACCATTCTTCTTTGAAGTATTTGGTTAACAAGCCTATGTTAGGTGGAAGTATATGCAGATGGATGATTCTGTTTCAGGAATATGACTTTGAGATCATAGTTAAGCCGGGAAGACTTAACCTAGGGCCTGACCACTTGTTGAGGCTCAAGTCAGGAGAAGAGCCCACTAGTTTGGACGAAGGTCTTCCTAATGCCCAGTTGTTTTCCATTCATATGGTTGATGAATATTTTCAGGATATTTTTCAGTACTTATCTACAGGTTTTGCACCTGCTGAGATGACAACACAGTAGAAGAAGCAGCTGGTAGTTAGAGCAGCCGACTTTACTTTGATAGCAGGCCAGCTATATAAGATGGGACCAGATGAAATATTGCACAGATTTGTCCTGGAGCATGAAAATCCATTGATTTTGGCTGAAGCACATTCTGGAGCAGCAGGAGGTCATTATGCAGGAAAAGTTACGGCTTAGAAGATACTGACAACTGGATTGTGGTGGCCTATGATTCATAAGGATGCAAGAGAGTATTGCCATAGCTGCGATATCTGTCAGAGGATAGGCAAACTGTCCAGAAGGGATGAGATGCCTCTGGTTCCACAAGTAACTCTATAAGCATTTGACAAGTGGGCTATTGATGTTCTTGGACCTATCAATCCCCCTACAAAGAAATCTGGAGCAAGATACATTATTACAGCAACTGACTACCTTACTCGTTGGGCCGAAGCTCAACCAGTCAAGAACTGTAGTGCTGCTACAATTGCGAAGTTCATCTTTGATAATATCTTGTCAAGATTTGGGTGCCCTAGAATTCTTATGAGTGATCAAGGAGTACATTTTCTAAATAAGACTATTGAAGCATTGACTGAAGAATTTCAAGTATATCATCAGAAGAGTACTGCCTACCATCCTCAAGCAAATGGAACTATAGAAGCCTTTAGCAAGATCCTTGAGCACGCTCCGACGAAGGTTTTCAATGTTAACATAAATGATTGGGATCTTAGAATTCCAGTAGTATTATGGGATTATAGAACCACCTACAAGAAGTTGACAGGCCATACACCCTTTAGGCTGGTCTATGGACAAGAAGCAGTTATTCCCATGGAGTACATTGTTCCTAGCCTCAGAATATCTGCCTTCACAGAGATGGATGACCCAACTATATTGAAAGAAAGACTGGAAAAGATACTAGAACTTGAAGAAGACAGATTCATTGTAGGTTTCCAGCAGCAAGTACAGAAAGCTAGAGAAAAAGCATGGCATGATAGACACATTAAGAAGAAGCAATTTTAGATTGGTGATCTTGTGCTTTTGTACGATAGTAAATTCATGAAGTTCCCAGGTAAGTTCAAGACACATTGGAAAGGACCATACGTAGTTCAGGAAGTTACCGATGGTGGTGCAGTCCAGTTAACTAAATTGAATGGAGAAATTTTACCTTCCATGGTGAATGGAAGTAGATTAAAGAAGTACAGGGACAAGCCTGGACCCCCTAATTAGAAATAACAACAAGAAGGAGAGTCTAAGTACCAAGAATAGTTGAAATTGGGTACAAGACTATAATGAAGCTATTCTCAAATCTGCCAAGTGTCGAAGTTCTGTGGATATTGTGTTAGGATGGGTCGATGGTCAATATTGTGTCGAAGGTCCTTATTGTGGTAGAGCTGAAGTTAGTGGTTATGCCGAAGAAGAAAGGTGTGTCGCAGCTTAAAATGTGACCTTTGGGAAAAATTAGATTTGGTGGTGCCGGCACGTGCGCTGCCTTAACTTCTTGTAATGATGAGATTTTGGGAAATCTACCGCCGTTTGGACAAGATCTCTATCAGATTTGGTATCGTAGGTGCATAATGATGACAGATTTGATCATTGGATTCTTTAAGAAGACACCCAGCTCAGTGCATTTCGCATTATTTCCTTGAGTTTGCAGTTAAGACCATGTCGAATGATCACAAAATCGAGGAACTGTTACGAGAGTTCAGGGAGAGAGGTCTGTAGAACCTTATGAGCAATCCACCTGTGAAGAAACTCCCGCAGTGCTGCATCCACCTATGCAGACATGTTCAACCAGGAAGAAATTTAAGGTAGAAGTTTGCTCTAAATGGAACGAAGAAAGGCACAATCCCTCAGGAAAGACTCCGGAGGATCCCGAGATGTATCCTCCTAGCTCAGTAGAATGGAGGTAGCTATTTGTCCTATGCAATAGTACATTGACATGCAATCCCAGGGGTTCCGTCTATTAAGCACCCAAATTTGTGGATGGTCAAATGTTCTATAGGACATGAACGGCAGGCGGTTCGAGGGATGGGGTCGCTGATAGATTTAGAATGCCCAATGATTCCCATAACCATCTTAAATATTATGAAGGAAGACAGCAGCATGAGAGATGGTCATAGGGAACATAGGTATTCTACTAAGGATGAAGGATAAAGCAAGATGAGGCCATGGTAGATGTAATAGAAGGGACGACGATGATGACAGGCATATTAGGGAGCAGAAGGGCAGGAGAAGTAAAGATGATGGTTACAGAGATGCAGACGAATATAGATCCGACAGAGTACGAAAGGAGATCATAAAGAAGGAGCAAGCAGCCGAAGATATCATGTGCATCCTCAACAAGCAGTTCACTATCTTTGCCAACAAGATTCTCCCACCAGACAAGCAGTATAGTGTCCCGGGACGGGAAACTGGTGAGTCTTAGGGGCCTGTTGGGGTGCGGACCTAACGGTCCTCAAAAGTGGTAACTTCGTGGTTTTTGAGAAAAGCGGAGTTGCACATCAAAATAGTCTTAGGGGTGTTGGGGTTGACTCAAAGCCCTATTTTTGTAATTGTCCATAATTTTCGGGTGTAAGCCCATGATTTTGTAAGAGTGCACTTGTATAAATAGGCACTCATGTAAAGATGTCAAGATTATCTAATGAGATGAGGATCATGTGATGCGAAGCTAAGAGCTATTTTGGGTTTTAAGGTCAAGTCCCAGCTGTGTACGTGGACGACCTCTGCAGCTGTGTGCGCAGAGGGTTTTTGTAAGGAAAGGAGCTGCAGCTAAGTGTGCAGCTTAGAGTTGTAAGAAAGGAACTGTAACTAAGTGCGCAGCCTAGAGTTTGTAAGAAAGGAACTGCAACTAATTGCGTAGTTAGACTTGAAGGACGAATCTGCAGCTGAGTGCGCAGATTAGAACTGTTGTTTTGTAAAAAGTTGAATAAAAGTGCAGTTCTGTGGACGTAGCCGCTACACTGAGGTTGAACCACGTTATATCTTGTGTTCTGTTATTTTCATGCTGTTATGTTTTATGCTTTTGATAAGTAGGTGAATGCTAAAGTAAGATACCTATTGAATATTAACTTCGCTGTGAATTCCCAGTTAAGGGTTAAGCAAGAAACGTTCTTTTATCTAAATTGTGAAGCTAACTAGTGAATTTCAAAGCTCTGTTTTGTATAAGTATTTGTTGTTAAGGATAAAGGTACTATAATATCCCTCTTCTGCTTGAAGAAACCTAGTTCTGCGGCACCCCATAGCTGTTTTGGGTGAGACTGCAACCTGTTCGCAGGTTGTTGCCGAAAGGGCCAACACTGTGGGTCTTTTGTTGGTGCGAAGATAATGGTATAAAACCCGGGTTTTCCCTATAGCCCAACATTAAATATGGTTTTCTTTACATGGTATAACAAGCACACACTTTGGTTCAATGATTAGGGAGTTTGATAGTTAGAGAGGAGGTCGGTGGTTCAAACCCCATAACTTAGCCTTTGTGGTCTTATGGAAGGTGCCATATATGTTTGTTGAACTATAATGTGTGTTGGCCCGCCCCATGGAGGCTAATTTTTTTATCCCTAGTCCTTTCTAGTCTTTTGGAAGGTACCATGTGGCACCTTCCTTCTAGTCCATGCCACCACCATACACCACATCACTGCCATGTGTTGATTGCTTATTGAGGCATGTCCTGTATGGACCTTCCACCTTGTGTATGAATACCATGTCATTGTTGACGTGTCTGATGATTGGGATTCCCAGTCACTGTACAACATACCACATGGCACCCTTTCATTGGTGTCATGTGGGCATTAGGGATGTCACATCACTAATCCATTGTACCTGCCAATCGAGCATACAGACTATTAACTGTACCTTCCACAACAACTATAGAGAGACCATGTCATCCATACAGATGACACATGGCACTTTCATACTAGTCCAAGTAGACCCCAATTCATCCATTTCTGAGTGACACACGGTATCCTCTCATGTCGTCATGTCATCATGCTGACCTCAACATGATGTCACTTTATGCCAACTTAGTTGTACGGATGGACACATGAAAACCTTGTTTTTCATTTTTCCCTTGTTTAGCCAAAACTTTAGACTATGATATCTTCCTTATCCGACGTCCATTTGAGGCAATTTTAAGTATCGTTGGAAAGCGCTAGTCGATCCCTACACAACTGTGTCATCTATTTGATAATTTGAGATTAAAATTTTGAGCAATCATGGATCTACGCAGATCAATCCCAAAGTACATATGCCCTAGACTACACATCAAAACTCAATCTTCCTTTTGTTTCTTGACTTTGTTGTATCATTCCTATGTCTAGGACCGATGTGCATCTCTAGACTCTGCAAATCAAAGATCAAGTTTCTTTCTCAGCTAATTTCTCTAACACATTATCACTAACAAACTTAAAAAAATAAATTATAACTCAATTAATTATAACAAACACTCACTGAATCCATCCAAGGTATTGATGCTTGTGGTTTCGTCGAAAGCCTCTTTGCAATTATTCTTTACAAATAAAGGATCATATCTCCATTATTTCAACAATTATCAACATGTCCATGTAAAAGTATAAAAAAACTTTGTAATGAATGAACATCTCACAAAAAAATAGATTCTAACACAAGATAATGGATTTATTGGGTATCAAGCAAACTTTTAGGATGACAATCAAGCTTGGTCATATCCACAACTGGACTAAAAGGGATGAGAACTGCTTCTACTAATGGATACAATCGCCAAATGCTTAAATAGTTAGGCATGCATGAATAAACAATCTAACGTGAATAAACTATGTACACATATCGAAATAGATACATCTCTGTGACTTGTTCACATCGTTGATGCAACAATAACTACTGCATCAACGAACCCACGAAGGTATGGAATTGAGGAATCTCCAACATGATTCTATAAACATGTGAAATAAACATTAAGAAAAACAAGTTTTGCACGAAATTGAAAAATAATCAACAACCATTATTAGAGGCTATACATTTCCATGGAATTAGTAGGTCAATGATCATGGACACCCACCCTCTTTCTGGAAGAGGGCCTTCTAATAAAGACAAACCTTGGAAACATTTGGAATATGGGGAGAATCCAATAAAAACGATGGTGCTCAGATTTTGTTTGAATCCTATAATCACATAGTGTTATCGTAGTTATACATGCACATGTGAATCAATGAAATAAAATGGATTAAAAAAACTAAAATGTTGAAATATTTACCTTAGTGTGAGTTGTATCTCCACCAAGGGGGGATTCATTGGTGCCAATTCCTTGCCCCTGTAAAGAGGCATCTATCATCTGCAAGTTTAAAAAGTCACCAAGTGTTGACATAGTTAGACATGCATAAACCAATCAACTACATTGTATTAAAAAACTAACATATACATTTTAATTGTTAACTTAGTGTGAACAATCTCTCCACGAAGGGGAGATCCATTGATGCCAAAGTATTTCCCCTCTGCACATGCATCTAACATTTGCAATTTCGAACATTATAAGTGTTAGAAATCTATATATGTGTATAGTAAGGAAAATCAAGTTTGAACGCGATTACTTTTAAAAGCATATACTTGCCTCACTCAAAAACCTAGTAAGGTTAACATCTAAAATATCACAAGACTAAATGTTTTGCTCATGATCTTGAGGATCTAGTGGCTACACATTTAAAAATTGTAAATATTAGATCGTCTAGTATTAATGATCTTACATGTATTAATGAAATAATATGTATTAACAAACTGACATATTGAAATAGTTATTTTTATGTGATTTGTTGTCGTTGAACATACAGCAACACCTAGCACACCAAAAACACGTACATATTCTAGAACATTGGTCTCTCCATCGTTGGTGCTAATTCTTTTCCACGCTATAGTGTGATCTAGCATATGCAAGTTGTTAACATCTATAACTTGAAGAGTATTGAAGGAAACATGGTGAAGAAAAATGAGGGTTACATGAACTTTGGTTAAATATAACAATGTGAATATATGATAAAAGGGCACATAAAAGATGAAATTATCTCATAATCCGATGGTATAGAACAAAGATGTGAAAATAAATGGTTTAGAACAGATTCGCTCTGTGGAGATGCACGGGAGATAAGGATAGGCGGAGATAATTAACAAAGCATGAGGATTGACGGTTGTGGGATCAGGTCGGTAAAATATACAGTTGATAAGAAGTCTACTCCATAAAGATGCACGTTGTTAAAAACAAAAAGGCACAGTGAAATGTGTACGTGCAAATTTAACCAACGGTTTAAACATAAAGCGAGTATTCATCAATGGTTGTCATCAGATCTGGAGGATAAAGTTGCGCGGCAGTTGAAGTGGAAAGGCGGTAGAGGAATAAAAACCATGATACACGTGGTGGCTCACAGTACATTCCACGGAGAAAAATGGTTTAAGGAAAACCGCTAAAGGGAGCCTCTGAAATAGACCTTTATATAAAGTGAAGTTGACTTATTTTTGAAAAATCATTTTTTATTTTGCATGTCGGGATGAGTGAAAGGGACAGCCCACCATCCTTTTGCAGTCAACTTTGCATACATATGGTTACAGTCACAGGTAAGCTTTGAACACTTGAGCTTTGTTTACAGAATTATCGTCGTTTTTCTATTATGGAGAAAGAGAAAGGCTTAGAAGGCCTTAACCGGTTCCTGGATGAAAGAGACGAATTCATGGTTGATAGAGATAGAGGTGTATATGAACTGTTTCTGTTGATTGGAAATGTATCAGTTATTAAGGAAAGATTGTGGCAGTATAATTTATAGGGAAATGACATTTTAAATGCCTGCAAGTCCTTTCTATATTATTTCGACATTGAGAAAACCTTACTCTTTCTTGAATTCGCTGAATGGTGTGTAAGTAATTACTCACCTTTTGAGAGAGTCATTATGAGTCGTTCCATGTCCAAGATATTATGTAGGATTGATGCAAAAGCTATTTGTGGATTCCTTAATTTGCTTGATGATTAACCTGATAGTGGTGAGCCTGTGAATGAGTTTGTTTTAGCTGAAGTATACAAAGGTTGTAAAACTGTAATTCGATGTGAATTTTTGTCTAGTATTCTTAATGAAGGTCAGTCATTAGATGGTCCCTTTTTGCCATACTTTATTAACATTTTCAAAGAGGAAGTCCAATTGGTTGTATCTTTGGTCTGCCAAATTTTAGGTCTAGATAATGACATTCATGTCAATGAGGTTGTCTTGGGTTTCTTATTAAAAATGAGTTCAGTTAGTCTTGAGTCTGAGTCCCATCCGGTCCATTTATTCAGTTTGGATGAATATTTAGTAGAAGCCATTCATATCCAATTATTTGAGTTCCCAAAGGTCAGATATTTCAAATACCAATCATATTTGTTGAACATGTTATTATGTTCAAACATAACTGAATTACAATTCTTGACTACTATATTCTCTTCGGATCTGCCGAAGCAAATCAATATGTTCAAATTCATGAATTCCATTATGTCAGAGATATATAAGTTACTGTTTGATGAGTTATTTCCCAGAGTGTTTAAAGAAATGAAGGTTCTGATGCAATCGTCGCCAGAAGACAGGATTGGGGATTGGTTTTTGTATAAAGACTTTACAGTTTTAAGAGTGTATGGTTTCACTGAAGAGCCATACAGGCTGCCTGCTTTCCTTACTCATAGAATCTTTGCACTTGAATATATGAGACAAATATTATATGCAGAAGAGGAGCATTTCACAGCCTTCAAAAAGTCCTCCAATATCAAATTCCCCCTTAAAGTTGGTTCATTCATCTTTAAAAACAAATGTGCCTTGGTGATTGTGGAAAAATTATTGGAAAACATGGATTTTGAAAAAGAACATAAGGTCAATTGTGATCCATATCATATAATTTCTCTAAGGAAACAAGCAAATAAGAACAAACCATTTGATCACCAAGTTGTTTAGGGATTAAAGGAAGTAGCCAATTTGTCTCATTTTGTGGAAAATCCAGGAAGCAATGAAAGTACAAGCAGTGGATCAATTATAGCGTCTCAAGTGCCAGAAAGTTCTAATGTTTTAATTAACAGAACTTTTTCTGATGTTGAAAATATGGAAATAGATGAAGACAGTTCACGTAAGAAGACCAAAACATCTCAAGATGGTAAAATTTCAAGTGAAGTAGTTTCAGAGGAGTTGAAAAAATTAGTTTTGATTCCTAAGATGTCAGTGCAAATGAACCAGTTTTCTTTTCAAAGTGAAAGTAATGTAGAGTGTAGTTCAGTTTTTAAATCTAAAGTAGAATTCATGACAAGTTATGTAGAAAAGCAGATGCAGTCCTTAGAAGAGACTAAGAATCTACTCCCATGAGTGAGAATTCTAGGCAACCCAAAGACGTCACTGATTTCCACTCGGGATGTAGAGAGGAACACTTTAAAATTAGCTATGGTAAGTGACAAAAAAGTGGCCGAGATAGAGGTAAGATTGGATAAAATCAGTGTACCTGACAAAATACAGCTGCACAAACAGACAGGGGATATAATTTATTCATATTTGTTACATGCCATGATGAAAATGAACAAGTTGCAAGTTTTAGTAGATAAATTGGAGGTCCAGTTGAAGCACAAAAAAATTGATAACAAGGAGAATTCAATTCAAATAAATAAATTGCAAGTAGATGTCATAAGCTCAGGGGATG
Source organism: Pseudotsuga menziesii (assembly GCA_001517045.1). Classification (NCBI taxonomy): domain Eukaryota; kingdom Viridiplantae; phylum Streptophyta; class Pinopsida; order Pinales; family Pinaceae; genus Pseudotsuga; species Pseudotsuga menziesii. The sequence goes on from LPNX010563966.1 coordinate 414,964, forward strand.
AACTAGAAAACACACAAGCCATCGGAAGACTTTTGGAAGAAAAAGATAATGCCCTTTAGGTATTAAAGAAGAAGTTGAAAATTCCAAGTTCTGAAGATGTTCAGTCATCAAAGTTGTTGGCATTGCAAGAGGAGAAAGATAAAATTCATCAAGAAATGATGGAGTACAAGGGAAAACCGTGAAGCCGCAAGAAGAAAAGAATAAATGGAAAACATAGTGAACTGAGTTAATGACACAAATTTCACAGTTAAAGAAATATCAGAATGATGAGAAAGAGATTATGGAAGAATTAATGAGCCAGACCCCTACTGATGGAGATTTGTCCATTGTAAATATTGAAAAGCCTTTAAGTGATTTTTCTGCTAATGATTTGCTATTACCCATGTCACAAGTAAGCTTGAAGGATGTAGAGATAAGGGAATTAAAAGAAGAAAATGAGAAGATCAAATCTGAACTGACTAAAATGGTTGAAAACAAGAATAAAATATTACATGACAAAGGTCAATTGAAAAAGAAGTTTAATGAATTAAAAGAAAAGAATACAGGAAAGGGGCCTCTTTAGGGAGCCAAGTATATAATCTGGGATACATTGTCTGTGGAGGTTACTAAGTTCAGACACTATTTGAATTTCATTGATGACCAAAGTGCATTGGTTAATTTAGCCAATCAGAGATTAAAATTAGTAAATGAGACCATGGAGAGGAAGCCCCTAAGTATAGCTCAGAATGCACTGAATTTCTTGAATTCATAAATTATAAAAAATTGCAGGATATAGGAATCAAAGACAGAGTGGCTATTGTGCTATGGTCGAAAAGATTCATTCACAAACATCATTTTATGAAGATAGTACAAGATAAGGTGGTTGAGATGACTTCACGTATTAATGATTTTAGGAATGCTTTTAAAGAATTATTTGAATATGGCCTTCCCTCTTTTTGGGATGAAGAAGGAAGACTTTTTTCTCAAGAACATTATCATATCCTGCTAGTACAAAGCTGTATGGATCACTCCAAGTTTGATGACTTGGTAAAGGGACTGACTGGGAAAGTCATCGTGGACAAGTTGACAGAAGACTTCGAGATATTGCAGAAATTTCTGATTGTCAGAGGAGGTTTGCCCACTATGTCTTATGAGACCTATATGGATTTGGAGGTGTCTATCCTAGAAATTACTGAGTAAGACATCCCAAGTGTAGAACAATGGAGAGCCATGGAAATATTTGGAAAGACAAAGTATATTCTTCAATCGTCAAAACAGGTGTTGTGCGCTATGGAGCTGCTTGTTCGAGCTTTGCTGTCACCAAGTCGATTTTAATTAAATGATCTGTTATCAAGATCAAAGCATGTATTTTATTCCTAGTTGTTAGGGATACGGTTACAAATACTTTGATTAAACAGATTATTCAGTTTTTAGATCTTCTTGGGAAGAAATTATTTATGTCTATATTTGCATTTACTTGATGTATTGGGGATTGGAACCCGTATGTTGGATCAATGTTTTTGAGGACAAATAATTTTTGAAATAACAAAGTTGAATGCGTGTGGGTTATTAGAGATTCCTGTGCTTTTTACATTACAGTCTGTATTTTCTTTCCTATGTGATTGGTTTTTCTCCAGTGTTTACATTCCATTTAGTTTTCCTCATATTTGAAGCGTAGTGTTGAATGGTTGGAATTCATACTTGTTGTGCTCTGACTATTGTTTCAGATATTTCATAAATATTTCTACTAAAGTTAATATGGAATTCATCTTATGATGCTCTATATTGATGGACTGTTCATATTTCTTCCTTTTCCACCTGAACTCAATGAACGACTGTAATTAAGTGGTTATCTTGCCTTTGATGAAATCTCATGCATGTGACCATGTGATATCTTTATGTATTTTGACTCCATTGCCCAATGATTATGTGTATCATTTCAACCATCTATATGATGTTTAAGTGTTGATTTTTATATCTGGTCTTGTTAAATTTATATTTGACAGATCCCTCTCTGGAAAGGAAAGCCAATTTCTTTCTGAAGTGGTTTTTACTGTTACCTTTGGGATTTACCTTTTGCAACCTAGGTACATTCTGAGTGTTAACAAATTGGTGTCATTGCCAGGGAACAAAAGTGAAAATATGCTCTAGGAAGAATGACAGAGTTTTAAAGATAAAGAAAAGATTTCTGTGGGCAAACAAGAATTTTTGTCAGTAGAGAAGGTTGTATATTTACCCTGGCGATTCCATTGTAAAATTTTTCAAAATTTAAAAAAGTCATTCTGGCTTTGAGAAGACATACACGAGGTAATTCTGACACTGAAATTTTAAAGAGTTTGGAAGATCCAGAAAAGTTGTTTAAGAAAAAGGATAAAGAAAAAATAGATTTTTCTCTGTTTGGTGCATCATCTTCTCGGGATTCTCATAGTATTTTTGATCAAGAATGGGAAGTTAATGTTGGAAAAGGTTTGTTGAAATCTAAGTATGAATCTGATCTTAAGAATACTGGATTTAACCCCCATAGATTAGAATCTTATTTGCTGGATTCCCTTTGGAGAGATTTACAACAGTCTGCAAAAGTTGAAACACTTGTTGTTCAAAACACTCAAAAGTCCTCAGTACCTCTGAATCCACCTAGACTAATGGCAGCCAGATTTGCTCTCTTGCGTTTTCCTACTTTATTACATGACCTTCCTCAAAATTATTCCCAAATAATTTCCTTATTTGATGGAGGAGGAGACATAACCGCAGAACAACATGTGGCTAAATTTGAAGATTTTGTTGACTTGGAGGAAGTGGATTATGCAGATGTTAAAATGCGGTTATTTGCTCAAAGTTTATCAGGTGAAGCAAAGAAATGGTTTAAAGACTTTCCATATGGATCTATATTGAATTTCCAAGCTTTCTAGAATGCATTCCTAGAGAGATGGGATGACAAACAAAATCCTTTGCAGCTCTTGTCCCAGTATAATAGTCTCAAAAAGGGGGGTTTTGAATATGTTCATGAATTTTCAAGTAGGTTTATGAGGGTTTATAATTATATTCTAGAAGATATAAAACCTTCTACAGCTGCTGCTAAAATTCATTATGCTGGAGCCTTTGATAATGGCTTTGCATTTTCATTGAGAGAAAGAAAATCAGCAATTCTTGCCGCAATGTTTACAGATGCTTTAGAGGTAGAGGTGAATATGATGGCAGGTGGAAAAATGAAACACAAAGACATTGATAGGAGGAAAAAAGAAGAAAATATTCCTTCTACATATTCTTCTACCATTGATATTAAGTTTGAAATGATGTTGAAGACAATGGAGAAGTTGATGGACAGGTTGACTATGGATAATAGGGAGTTCAATAGAGAACAAGCTGATCCTCAAGTTAGGAATCCAAATTTTAGAAGACCAAATCCTCCTATACCTCCACAAAATAGGCAGAGAGACATGAGAAACCCAAGAAATCAGGAAGAACAGCAAATTCGACCACCATTCCTTGAGAATTATGTTGCCGATGAAGAAGATCCTACCGAAAATGAAATTCATATTTTTGGAGAACTAGATTCAGAGATATATCTTACTAAAGAAGAGCATAGCATGTTTGCATAGGAGGATGGGAATGAATAATTTGAGAGGGAGACAAAACAATATCAGAGAGGTTACCTGCATGTTATGGATGATGTACAGAGGAAGATTAGATTGAGAAACAGAGAAGTTCTTATAAATAAAGGGAGGGTAAATCCAAATCATCTTTCCACTAGTTCTTTAAATATAGAAAAGGGAAAAGAAATACAAAAAGAATTTGTTGTAAATAAGGAAGTTGAGAATGAGATACAAAAAAATGAAGGAATGAAGCAAGTAACACCAATTGATGTAGAAAAAGTCAATTCTAGTTTCAATTTGTAGAATGAGCTTTCCAAGTTGAAAATTTCTATTCCATTTAATGAGTTGTTGAGAAACAATGAATATAGAAATACCATAACGAAAATGGTTAGAGGTCAAGGAGAATTACAATATGATATTTTGGAATTGAATGATGATAATCCTACTATTTCATTTGGGTCAAAAGTCGAAAATATAGAAAATGAAGAAGTTCCTCCTTTTTATTTGAGTTTGAATGTGCATGATATGGTGGTCCATAATGCTATGTTATATTCGGGTGCATCACATAATTTAATGCCAAAAGGAGTAGTTGAAAGTCTGGGATTGGAAGTGACAAGACCATATAAATATTTGTATTCTTTTGATTCCAGGAGAGTGAAATGTCTTGGTTTGATTAAGGATATGGTAGTAACTCTGAATAAATTACCATCTAAAACAATAGTAATGGATGTGGTAGTAGCAGATATCCCACCTAAGTTTGGAGTATTGTTATCGAGATCTTGGACTTCAAAGTTGAAGGGTAGTTTACAAATGGATATGTCATATGCTACTATTCCTGTTCAAAATGGAAGTAAGAGGTTGTATAGTGAGAAAAGAATTCCCTATGTAGTGAGCAGTCAAGATAAGCCTGAAGTTCATCATATATATGCTATTGATACTGATTTGGGGTCTTCCATTTTATTTAATAATACTGTCCCATATGATTTGGAAGCTACATTGCAGATGAATCTTGAGGAAAAGAAAAAGGAAGAGGTGATGGAACAAGATTCATTGGAAGCAAAGAAAAAAATAGAAGGTTTGTGGACTATGTATTTTGATGAATCTGTGGAAAAAATAGGCACTGGAGCTGGTGTGTATATAATTTCTCCTATTAGGGATTTTAAAGATTTATCATATAAATTAACATTTGAATGCACAAATAATGTAGCTGAATATGAAGCTTTATTACTTGGATTGCATGCTTTGAAATATTTGGGAGCGCAGAGGATAAAAGTTTTGGGGGATTAAGAATTGGTGATAAACCAAGTGAATGATAGTTATCAAACCAGGCATCCTGGAATGAAGGATTATAGGAACGAAGTATGCGATATGATTGGTAACCTTTTTATAGAGCATACAATTCAGGTGGTTTCCAGACATGAAAATACCGTAGCAGATTCTTTGGTAGTAGCTGCTGGAAAATTTAAAACCCCTATTGCTGGTCAAAAAGAATATCAAGTGGACATTGTGAACAGACCATCTATTCCTGATAATTCTAAATATTGGCAGGTGTTTGAAGATGACATACAGATAAGAAGGTTTTTAAAACCGTCAGGAGAGTTTGTAAATACTCATATTGATGTCGAAAATGACAATGGTGATAATTTCCAGGATGATGAAGAGCCTGAAAAAGAAAAGGATGGTGCTGAAAAATTAAAGGGAACCTTAGGAGGAAAATATATTATTCAATTGAAAAATAATTTTATACCAAGAGGTTTGATTCCTTTGGAAATTTTTTTTGATCAGAATGATGTTGCTAAGAATCCTAAAGTGAATCCTGTCGAAAATGCTATTGAAGATAGGAATATTGGTACCAAGGAAAATCCTAAGATTATAAAATCATCCAAAAATTTGCCTGTAAAAGAAAAAGAAGAGTATGTGAATTTAATGAAGAAGTATACAGATGTGTTTTCTTGGAGCTATGAAGATATTAAAGAGTATGATACATCTATAATACAACATACTATTCCTATAAAACCTGGGGAGAAGCCTTTCAAGCAAAAACTTAGAAGGATAAATCCTAAACTGCTGCCAATTATTGAGAAGGAAATTAAAAAATAATTTGACGCCAAAATCATCATGACTCTAAGATTTTCAAAATGGGTTGAAAATTTAGTTCCTGTTAGAAAAAAGAATGGAGAAATAAGACTATGTATAGATTTCTGGAATTTGAATAAAGTTTCTATGAAGGACTATTATCCCTTGCCGAAGATGGATCATATACTGCAGAAGGTAGTTGGAGCTGAAAGAATTTCGATGATGGACGGTTTTTCTGGTTACAATCAGATTAAAGTACTAGCTGAAGATCAGGAGAAAACTAACTTTACTACACCTTGGGGCACTTTTATGTATGCAAAGATGCCTTTTGGCTCAATGAATGCATGAGCTACTTTCCAGTGGGCCATGGACATTGCTTTTGCGGGAGAAATTGGAAAATTTGTGGTAATTTACATGGACGACATCACAATTTATTCAAGATCTGATAGAGAACACATTCATCATTTAGAAAAAAATTTCATGAAGTGCAGGAAGTTCAGTATATCATTGAACCCAAAGAAGTCCAATTTCGCATTGGAAGAAGGAAAATTCTTGGGTCATATAATATCTAAAGATGGAATAAAAATTGATATTGAAAGGGTGAGTGCAATTTTAAAGGTAGGAGAACCCAGGAGTAAAAAGGAAATACAATCATTTTTGGGACAGGTGAATTTTTTAAGAAGGTTTGTGCCTAGTTTTGCTGAAATCTTAATGAATATTACAAATATGCTGAAAAAAGGTCATGAGATAAAATGGAATGCGGATGCTAGGAGGTCATTTTGGGAAATCAAACAAGCAATCTCAGAGGCTCTGGTGTTGGTAAGTCCAGATTTCACCAAAGATTTCTTAGTATTTTTGTATGCTTCAGAGCATACCATTGCAGCAGTTTTGTTGCAGAAGAATGATGAGAACATGGAGCAACCCATAGCATTTTTCAGCAAGTTTTTGAGGGATGGAGAATTGAAATATGATATCATGGAGAAACAAGCATATGCTTTGGTCAAAGCATTGAAAGATTTCAGAGTATATATTCTACACTCACATGTAATTGTGCATGTTCCAACTACTGCAGTAAAAGGAACTTTGACACAACCTGATCTAGAGGGTAGAAGGGAAAAATGGATAGCTACATTACTGTAGTGTGACATAGAGATAAAGACTACTAAGCTGATTAAGGGACAAGTATTAGCGAAAATGATGACAAATTCAAATTGTGAGTATTTACAAATCAATTTCTTATCCAATCAATTTAATCAGTTGGATATAGAGGTGGAAGTGATGATTGATTTTGTAGCATCTCCATGGTATTCTGACATTGTTTACGTCCTTCAAAATTTACAAGCACCAGTAGGATTGAGTAAGTTAAGGGAAAATTCAGTAAAATTGAAAGCTGCCAAGTTTTGTATTATCAATCGATATCTTTATTGGAAGGATCCTAGAGGTGTATTACTAAATTGCCTTTTGGAAAATGAAGCTCAACATACAGTCAAAGAATTCCACAAAGGAGATTGTGGAGGGCATCATTCTTGGAAGGTGACTGCAAATCAAATTATGAGAGCAGGTTACTATTGGCCAACATTGTTTTCAGATGTGTATAAAGAAACCAGCATGTGTCATCAGTGTCATATTTTTGACGGTAAAAGAAAGGTACTTCTTCTCCCTTTAAATCCAATAACAATAGAAGCTCCTTTTCAACAGCGGGGTTTGGATTTCATTGGCGAAATAAATCCCAATTCTTCAGGACAACACAAGTGGATTTTAATAGCTACGTATTATTTTACAAAATCGATTGAAGCAATTCCTACCAGGAAAGCCATTGAAACTGTAATCATGGATTTTCTTGAGGAGAACATACTGGCTAGGTTTGGATGTCCCAAAAGAATAGTAACAGATAATGGAGCAGATTTTAAATCCAAGAAGATGATTAATTTTTTTCACAAATATCATATCAGTTTGAATCATTCGACTGCTTATTATCCGCAAGGAAATGGGTTAGACGAGTCTTCAAATAAAATCTTGGTAAAGATCATCAAGAAGCTGTTGGAAGATAATAAAAGATCATGGCATACCAAGCTCAAATATGCTTTATGGGCTGATAGGATTAGTACCAAAAGGGCGATTGGAATGTCTCCTTTCGAATTGGTGTATGGAACTGAAGTTGTTTTTCCAGCATCACTAGGTGTTCCAGTTATGAGGTATTTTCAAGAGCAGCAAGAGGAACCAAACCACATGTAAAGGGGGATAAACCAGATTATTGAGCTGTAAGAGCAAAGGAATAAGGCCTATGATAAAGTGCAATCACATCAGGAAAAAATAAAAAATACTTTCGACAAAAGGGTGAGGGAAGAACAGTTTCAGATTGATGACCTGGTCTTGATATGGGATGCTCCCAAAGAAGATAAACATGGAAAATTTGATCATATGTGGGTAGGTCCTTATGTTATTGCTGGACATAGAGGGAAAAATGCATTTATTTTGGAATATCTGAACGAGGTTTCTCTGGATAGTAACCCTGTCAATGGGAGATTTCTGAAGCATTACCTGTCCTAAGAAGGAAGGTAAAACTTGTATCATAAGTTTGTAAATATTTATTTTCCTTAAAAAATCAGTACAGATGGTGAGCTGAGTGTTTTTAAAGATCACAGTGAAAGCCCTAAGATTCAGGAGGCATGCCATTTCTTTCTAGTAAATATATCAAAAAGAAAGGTAAAATTTTTGGAAGCTATCATGTAAAGATTAAAAAAAGGCACCTGGTCTACAAGTTCTTTGATACCTCGCAGGGAGGATATCATCCCCAGATGGAGCCAGTTGTTAACACCTCTAACTTGAAGAGTATTGAAGGAAACATGGTGAAGAAAAATGAGGGTTACATGAACTTTGGTTAAATATAACAATGTGAATATATGATAAAAGGGCGCATAAAAGATGAAATTATCTCATAATCTGATGGTATAGAACAAAGATGTGAAAATCAATGGTTTAGAACAGATCCGCTCTATGGAGATGCACGAGAGATAAGGATAGGCAGAGATAATTCACAAAGCATGAGGATCGACGGTTGTGGGATTAGGTCGATAAAATCTATGGTTGATAAGAAGTCCACTCCATAAAGATGTGCGTTGTTAAAAATAAAAAGGCCCAACGAAATGTGTACGTGCAAGTTAATCCAACGACTTAAACATAAAGCGAGTATTCATCAACAGTTGTCATCAGATTTGGAGGATAAAGTTGCATGGTAGTTGAAGTGGAAAGGCGGTAGCAGAATAAAAACCACGATACATGTGGTGGCTCACAGTACATTCCATGGAGAAAAATGGTTTAAGGAAAAATGCTAAAGGGAGCCTCTGGAATAGACCTTTATATAAAGTGAAGTTGACTTATTTTTGAAAAATCATTTTTTATTTTGCATGCTGGGATGAGTGAAAGGGACATCCCACCATCTTTTTTGCAGTCAACTTTGCATACATACAGTTACAGTCACAGGTAAGCTTCGAACACTTGAGCTTTGTTTACAGAATTATCGTCGTTTTTCTATTATGGAGAAAGAGAAAGGGTTAGAAGGTCTTAACTAGGTCCTGGATGAAAGAGAGGAATTCATGGTTGATAGAGATAGAGGTGTATATGACCCATTTTTGTCGATTGGAATTGTATCAGTTATTAAGGAAATATTGTGGCAGTATAATTTACAGGGAAACGACATTTTAAATTCCTGCAAGTCCTTTCTGTATTATTTTGACATTGAGAAAACCTTACCCTTTCCTGAATTCACTGAATGGTGTGCAAGTAATTACTCACCTTCTGAGAGAGTCATTATGAGTCATTCCACGTCCAAGATATTGTGTAGGATTGATGCAAAAGCTATTCGTGGATTCCTTAATTTTCCTGATGATTAACTTGACAGTGGTGAGTCTGTGAATGAGTCTATTTTAGCTGAAGTATACAAAGGTTGTAAAACTGCAATTTGATGTGAATTTTTGTCTAGTATTCCGAATGAAGGTCATTCATTAGACGGTCTCTTTTTGCCATACTGTATTCACATTTTCAAAGAGGAAGTCCAATTGGTTGTATCTTTGGTCTGCCAAATTTTAGGTCTAGATAATGACATTCATGTCAATGAGGTTGTCTTGGGTTTCTTGTTGAAAATGAGTTCAGTTAGTCTTGAGTCTGAGTCCCATCCGGTCCATTTATTCACTTTGGATGAATATTTAGCAGAAGCCATTCATATCCAATTAGTTGAGTTCCCAAAGGTCATATTTTTCAAATACCAATCATATTTTTTGAACATGTTATTATGTTCAAATGTAACTGAATTACAATTCTTGACTACTATATTCTCTTCGAATCTGCCGAAGCAAATCAATATGTTTGAATTCATGAATTCCATTATGTCAGAGATATACAAGTTACTGTTTGATGAGGTGTTTCCTAGAGTGTTTGAAGAAATGAAGGTTATGATGCAATCGTCACCAGAAGACAGGATTGGGGATTGGTTTTTGTATAAAGACTTTACAGTTTTAAGAGTGTATGGTTTCACCGGAGAGCCATACAGGTTGCCTGCTTTTCTTAACCCTAGAATATTTGCACTTGAATATATGAGACAAAGATTATATGCAGAAGAGGAGCATTTCGGAGCCTTCAAAAATTCCTCCAATATCAAATTCCCCCTTAAAGTTGGTTCATTCATCTTTAAAAACAAAGGTGCCTTGGTGATTGTGGAAAAATTATTGGAAAACATGGATTTTCAAAAAGACCAGAAGGTCAATTGTGATCCATATCATATAATTTCTATAAGGAAACAAGCAAATAAGAACAAACCATTTGATCACCAAGTTGTTGAGGGATTGAAGGAAGTAGCCAATTTCTCTCATTTTGTGGAAAATCCAGGAAGCAATGAAAGTACAAGCAGTGGATCAATTATAGCGTCTCAAGTGCTAGAAAGTTCTAATGTTTTAATTAAAAGAATTTTTTCTAAGGTTGAAAATATGGAAATAGATGAATACAGTTCACGTAAGAAGACCAAAACATCTCAAGATGGTAAAATTTCGAGTGAAGTAGTTTCAGAGGAGTTGAAAAAAGTAGTTTTGATTCCTAAGAAGTCAGTGCAAATGAACCAGTTTTCTTTTGAAAGTGAAAATAATGCAGAGTCCAGTTCAATTTTTAAATCTAAAGCAGAATTCATGACAAGTTATGCAGAAAAGCGGATGCAGTCCTTAAAAGAGACTAAGAATCTACTCTCACGAGTGAGAAGTCTAGGAAACCCAAATCCATCACTAATTTCCACTCAGGATGTAGAGAGGAACACTTTAAAATTAGCTATGGTAAGTGACAAAAAAGTGGCCGAGATGGAGGTAAGATTGGAGAAAATTAGTGTACCTGAAAAAATACAGCTGTACAAACAGATATGGGATATAATTTATTCAGATTTGTTACATGCCATGATGAAAATTAACAAGTTGCAAGTTTTAGTAGATAAATTGGAGGTCTAGTTGAAGCACAAAAAAGTTGAGAACAAGGAGAATTCAATTCAAATAAAGAAATTGCAAGCATATTCCATAAGCTCGAGGGATGAACTAGGAAACACACAAGCCATCAGAATATTTTTGGAAGAAAAAGATAATGCCCTTCAGGTATTAAAGAAGAAGTTGAAAATTCCAAGTTCTGAACATGTTCAGTCATCAGAGTTGTTGCCATTGCAAGAGGAGAAAGATAAAATTCATCAAGAAATGATGGAGTACAAAGGCAAAACCATGAAGCTGCAAGAAGAAAAGAATAAATGGGAAACATAACGAACTGAGTTAATGACACAAATTTCACAGTTAAAGAAATATCAGAATGATGAGGAAGAGATTATGGAAGAATTAATGAGCCAGACCCCTACTGATGGAGATTTTTCCATTGTAAATATTGAAAATCCTTTAAGTGATTTTTCTGCTAATGATTTGCTAGTACCCATGTCACAAGTAATCTTGAAGGATGTAGAGATAAGGGAATTAAAAGAAGAAAATGAGAAGATCAAATCTGAACTGACTAAAATGGTTGAAAACAAGAATAAAATATTACATGACAAAGGTCAATTGCAAAAGAAATTTAATGAATTAAAAGAAAGGAATACAGGAAAGGGGCCTCTTCAGGGAGCCAAGCATATAATCTAGGATACATTGTTTGTGGAGGTTACTAAGTTTAGACACTATTTGAATTTCATTGATGACCAAAGTGCATTGGTTAATTTAGCCAATCAAAGATTAAAATTAGTAAATGAGACCATGGAGAGGAAGCCCCTAAGTACAGCTCAGAATGCATTGAATTTATTGAATTCATTAACTTATAAAAAATTGCAGGATATAGGAATCAAAGACAGAGTGGATATTGTGCTGTGGTAAAAAATATTCATTCACAAACATCATCTTATGAAGACAGTACAAGAGAAGGCAGATGAGATGACTTTTCGTATTAATGATTTCAGGCATGCTTTTAAATAATTGTTTGAAGATGGCCTTCCCTCTTTCTGGGATGAAGACGGAAGAATTTTTTCTCAAGAACATTATCATAGCCTACTAGTACAAAGCCGTATGGATCACTCCAAGTTTGATGACTTGGTAAAGGGACTGACTGGGAAAGTCATCGTGGACAAGTTGACAGAAGACTTCGAGATATTGCAGAAATTTCTGATCATCAGAGGAGGTCTGCCCACTATGTCTTATGAGACCTATATGGATTTGGAGGTGTCTATCCGAGAAATGATTGAGTACGACATCCCAAGTGCAGAACAATGGAGAGCCTTGGTAAGATTCGGAAAGACAAATTATATTCTTCATCCGTGAAAATAGGTGTTGCGCGCTATGGAGCTGCTTGTTCGAGCCTTGCTGTTACCAAGTCGATTTTAATTACATGATCTGTTATCAGGATCAAAGCATGTAGTTTATTCCTAGTTGTTAGTGATACGGTTACAAATACTTTGATTAAATAGATTATTCAGTTATTAAATCTTCTTTGGAAGAAATCATTTATGTATATATTTGCATTTACTTGATGTATTGGGGGTTGGAACCCGTATGTTGGATCAATGTTTTTGAGGACAGATAATTTTTGAAATAACAAAGCTGAATGCGTGTGGGTTATTAGAGATTTTTGTGTTGTTTACATTACAATCTGTATTTTCTTTCCTATGTGATTGTTTTTTCTCCAGTGTTTACATTCCATTTTGTTTTCCTCATATCTGAAGCATAGTGTTGAATGGTTGGAATTCATACTTGTTGTGCTTTGACTATTGTTTCAGATATTTCATAAATGTTTCTGCTAAAGTTAATATGGAATTCATCTTATGATGCTCTATATTGATGGATTGTTCATATTTCTTCCTTTTCCACCTGAACTCAATGAACGACTGTAATTAAGTGGTTATCTTGCCTTTGATGAAATCTCATTCATGCGACCTTGTGATATCTTTATGTATTTTGACTCCATTGCCCAATGATTATGTGTATTGCTTCAACCATCTATATGATGTTTAAGTGTTGATTTTTATATCTGGTCTTGTTAAATTTATATTTGAGAGATCCCTCTCTAGAAAAGAAAGCCAGTTTCTTTCTGAAGTGGTTTTTGATGTTACCTTTGGGATTTACCTTTTGCAACCTGGGTACATTTTGAGTGTTAACACAAGTTTAAAAAATTTTAAAATCAACAATATATGTATGTGTACAGTAAGGAGAAAATAGTTTCGACAAAATCATTATTAACCATATACTTGCATAATAACCTGGAAAAGTCAATATTTGATGGTGCATGACCATAGAAGGCATGGCCACATGATGTGCACATATGAGGCTCGGTGGTAGTATCCTGATGTGTTGATCCAAATCCACTACTTGATGGTATTGCACAATGGGGAGGTGATGGTTGTACACCAACAAGGAGAGATGGCCTTTCCTAGACTATACAATCAATGAATATTCTATGGCAGAAAACCTTCTCAACTACACTCAAGAATGCCTCCTATGCCTCCTATTTATGTGATATCATATCAGTTGAATGGGGGACATCTGAACAAGGAAGGTTCCTACAAGGTGGAAGTACTTGGCGATTGGCATCTTAAAGACTAGCATTGGGATGGTTTTGAGGAATTCCCTGACCAATGCCTTGGAACTCCAACATGTCAAAATAATTGACATGTTTTCCCAACACAAACTCAATGTACATCTTTTAAGGAAATATAAGGGAATTTATTTGTTGTTATGATGTGACACATAAAAAACCGTATATCATAGATTCATCCAATTCTCTTGGCCGAATGGTGGATATATGCACTGCTCAATATAAATGTGGGGTATGTTTGTGTTTGAAATTTTTCCTGTTCAGGGGTTTCTAAACAAGGAAAATATATGCTCTTTGGTGATCTTTAGTTTTTTTATTTTGTTGTAACTCGACCCATCCACATACTATTTCCTTTTTCATTCTCTATATGATGCAACCATTTGATCGGGTAATGGTGTTTATGATGGAAATCAAAGATTTGATTATCACAGGGGAATAATTTGTGAAGAAGGATCCCTATGTCCTTTTTTGAAACCAATGTTTCATACTACCTCATAATTGAGTCCATCATATGGGTGGAAACTTAGAACAAGAGAAAGCAATGAAGGATAAAGGACTACTAAGCAATAAATAGATTGTTGGGGAGTATTAGGAAATTGAAACTGACCTATTTGTTCCAATTCCATTTAATCTTATTAATCAAAATTTTCCAAGTATTACTTAATTTCAAACCATCATCTTTATTTAAATTATTATTTCTTTTTTTTCTATTTCCTTAGCCTCTCTTATCCTCCTCTTGTTGTAGTTGTCCTCCCTAGAAATAAGAGAATCTTTTTCAATGAAAACTTGATGAGAGGTGTTGTGTGAATGTTTTGCTAATGCATACTTGCTAGCTCGTCCATGGATGATATCAGTAGAATGTTCCTTGAGACAGGTTTTCAAAGACCGACTTGTTTCTCCAATATAAACCTTACAAAATGAACAAATACACTCTTTTTTGTTCTCTTTGGTCTAGCACAACTTTGCAGAATCAACAAGACATCCAATAGAGTTTAGGGGGGGAAATGAAACCATGCTGCCTCTTATTTTCAGGATTTCAGTGAGACTATCTATGGTTCCTTTAATATAAGGCAAGGTAATCATGGGGACCTTCGAATATTTTTCGTGCTGGTTGTATTTATTGATTTCTTTATTGATTTTCTTATCATGGTAACCATTCTTCTTAAAAACCATTCTAAGGTGATCTAGTTAATTCTTGAGGTGACTTGCATCTGAAATGATTTTCGCTCTTGTAGCCAACATATTAATGACGCTGACCTTCTAGGCAAGGTGATGGTGATAATTTTCATGAAGATATATGTCTATGTGTTTCCTTTCTATACACATGATATCCCATCCCCCCATCCTCTTTCTTGGTGAGAAGAACATCTAGAAAGGGAATTGTGCCATCTTTTCCTATCTCAATAGTGAATTTTATATGTTGAGATAAACTATTAAGGTGAGAAAGGAACTCATGACTTTTCAATCCCGTGGTGCTAATAAGAAAGAATATCATCGACATACCTTTTCCATTCATCTGGGGTAACAGGGAAATAGTTGATGGCTTTCATTTCGAAATGCTCCATGTAAATGTTAGCAATACCAAGAGACAAATGAGAACCCATATCCTCCCCATGAATATGCTCATATATATTACCATGATAAGAGAAATAAGTAGACCTTAAACAAGTTCTTACCAAAATGGCAGTGTCAAAAAGCTCAAAAGGAAAATATTCAAGTGGAAAACCTTTAATTGTGGGATAACTACGATATTCTAGGTTACAAATGATTCTTCTAGAATTTATGGGTGTTAAGAATTATTTATAGATACCATGAGTTTTTGGATGATATACTTGAATTAGACTTTAAATCCTTCAAAATAGTTCTCTTTGAGGTCACTTGGTAAATGCTATGAATGAATGAACGATATCCTAATAGAACGGTTATTGAGCATGTTAATGATTTTACAATTATTAATTGAAGGTTATTAGAGTTGAGTACAAAGTCCTCTGTTCTGATTCCAAGCAAATGTGAGCAATTTTTTTCAATGGTGCTAGGTAAAGTGGGTTGGCTATATTTTGTTAGATATGATCTAAGAGGAAGTCCTATAAATTATATTGTACTATAATAAGATGACATTGAATAATATGATAAAGATGATGATGTAGAGTAGAAAATAGATTTCTCAAATGAAGAATTTGAAGAAGTTGAACTAGATGTATATGGTGATGTTCTCGATAATGGTGTTAATGATAATGATGTTGCGCCTATGGTCAATCCTTTAAATGATTTTGAACTTGATTATGATACATATATTGAAAGGTTGGAGAAGAATATCAATGATATTGAAACAATGAAATGTAGAGGGGGAAGATCATCTTACACCTTCACATGGTTGGACCTGTTCATTAGTTATTAATAAATTATCCTTGAAACCAAGAGAATATCATCTAGGGTTTTGAAATTACCTCATTTGTATTGTTTTGAAATTACCTTGTTTAGTATTTTTTTTAGGAACCTAATCTTTTCACCTTTGTAAATCCCATCCCTACCTTATTTCTTAGTTCATAACCCTCTCATATCATCCAAGTATATGTTTAGGATTATCTAGTCATAGATTAAATAAAAGTTTGCAAAATTTTCAATATTGGTCCCTTCCACATGGAATCAATCAATTTTGATCTCATAGAATGGAAGGCATGTATATTTTTTGCATTGTAATATCTCTCTATCATAGATATTGCATAAATATAGTTGAGATCATGTTGTTTAGGGATAAACACCCTTATAACCTAGGGTCTGGGGTTACCAACGTACTTCTAAAACTTGCATACAATCAGATTTAAAGTACAGAAAAGGAATAGGAAGAAAGGTTGAACTCACTCGATTAACAACGGTTGATCCAAGCTTTCTCTTCTCCTGCTCTGCTTCTCTCCAAATCTTTCAGGGATGCACCTCCTTCACCTACAAAGAGCAAATTCTCTAAGTACAATCTTATACATGTATATTTGACAAGTTAGATGAACAATATATAGAGTGCTTAATAAAAAATATTCATCAAACATGATACATGAAAGAGACTCAACACAAAGTTGGAAGAAGAATTCTCTTTATTAACAATAGTGAGTGAGATAAGTGTACAACCCAACGCCTGAGACAAGGACTCCTCTGCAACCAAAGTATTATGAGTTCTACTGCTCTAAAGACTTATGAGGATATACCACCAGCATAACTTTGCTCTTCAAGTATGATTGATTAATGCCCTCCCCGAGGCCTCTATTTATACTTTGGGAAATAGGGTGGTTTCGAAGGTTGAGGAGGTTGAGACAGTTGAGATAATTAATGATTAGGGCTCAATAAATCTCCATTAATCGTGTTTTATTATTTTTAATGTCGAATGGATGTATACAAAACTATTGATATTGGAAACTTGCGTATGACACACGAGTTGTTATAAGGGAAACCTGCGTACAGATCTGTATGCAGGTTGCAATGAAGATACTCATGTACAGTACGCGGGATGCTGTGGAGATAGTCGCATATGTACGCGAGTTGCTATGGAGATAGTCGCATACAACAATCAACATCTAGAAAGGTAAAATGGAAAGCTGTTTGGATAGTGAATGCATCTCATGTCCTGCCCATATATAGTGTTTAGGAATCCTTCAATCCATAAGTGTCCTTTTGTGTACCAACATATGAAGTGTCGGCACTCATATGGAGAAGCGCCATTTGGGTTGATAACAGATGCCCCCTAATGTGTGAGGTCAGAGGGAAGCGATGGCCGAAATACATTCTAATCATTATCTTTGGAGAACTCAGAAATCCAATGGAGCATAGGTAGTACATGAAACAAATACATAATAATGTCATATACAAATTCATATCTAAGGATGCTATGTTCAGTATACTGGAACACTAGCTCCTTTACAAAGTTTGATTACATCATATAATACAGGTACAAGACCACCTATATTACAAAGGTGGATTGAAGCCACAATATACAATAATGATGAGTCTTCAAAGATATGGAAGCTGTGTAAATAGGTACAACATATTCTTGCGCAACTTAGTCCATAAATAGGAAACTAAGGTCTTCATAAACAATCCCAAAGAACCAATACAATCCAAGCCATGTGAATAGATGTTGTTGGAGTCGAACATGGAGTGGATTCAACAGATTGTCAATCAATAGGTGATAATCAACAACTGAGGCAAAGGAATTCACCAATAATGAAAATGAATCCTGAGGCACAATCGTCAAAACTCTAGGTCTTCGTCGTCAGGAAGTGCTGATGTGGAACCATACTGTGATAAGGAAGGCAATGGATCCTCCAATGGATCACAAGAGTGACTAGGAATTGGGTAAAGGAAGGGAGACACAAGTGATAACAGATACGACAATGATGGGATTAGGCTATAGATCAGACATTGAGTTAAATACTTGAATAGTGAGCATGACACATAGATGACCCAAGGCATTAGAGGAAATTTGGGGTCTAAAATGGGCCTTATAAGAAAACGTGCCAAAATAAGTTTTTGTGAGTTGGAATTCAAGAACCAATAGAATTTCAATAAAATAAGTCAACCATAATGGTTGAATTGACATATTTGTCATTAAAAAAAACTACTTTTTTGGTTCGTATTTTCAACATATCTCATTGTGTTTTTACTCAAATTTCGATCGGGAGAGCTCGTTGGATGCAGAATTTGATTCCGCATCCAACGAGTACCCACACTGCATACTTTTGACGGACCCCACTACCCCAAAAACAAGAAATACCTGAGAAAATGTGATGATGATGTCATCATCACATTTTCTCAGGTATTTCTTGTTTTTGGGGTAGCGGGGTCCGTCAAAAGTATGCAATGTGGGTACTCGTTGGATGCGGAATCAAATTTTGCATCCAACGAGCTCTCCCAATCGAAATTTGAGTAAAAACACAGGGAGATATGTCGAAAATACGAACACAAAAAGTAGTTTTTTTCTTTCTTCCTCCAAAATTAATCAATATTATTTTATTATTTTCTTTAGGAGGCCAATTTTAGACCCCAAAATTCCTCTAATGCAACTTTTAACTTTATAGATAGAACAACTAGACTTATCTGTCATGTAGGAGACATGATCAGATTCCCCAGGTAGAACTGACAAGAGGAGAAGTAAAAAACTCAAAGTAATATCTGAACTGAAAGTGAACACTGAGACATGAGTATAAAAAAAAATAGAGAGTGCTATGTTCAAGGATGACATGCTGCCACTAACTAAAAACCAAAAGAAAACTTCTTCCTTACCTTCCCTGCTAAATTTTAACGAGTCCAGGAAAGTCAACTCGGATCTCTCTTCATTTTTTAACAAGCTTAAAGAGAAGAGGGAATATTGCTTGATAGTGTCACTGGTTTGTGGATTTAATGAGCTCGAACTAGTACATGCTCAGCTGGTGTTTTCACATTTAGAGAGTCTGAAAACTCCAAAGAAGACTCCAAGGAGGTCCTCTTTCATCCAATTTAGTCTCCTGAGGTCAGAAAAGTATAAAACATACCACAGAAGAACTCTCTTAACTTCCGTAGAAAAAAAGGTGAACCTTTTTCGTACTTAGTCAGGGAGGTCCGAAAAAGGTTAAATTACCACCTACCCAATGCTCCTTCGAGAGTAGCATATAGCTTGAGTTTTACGAGTGTGAAGGAAAGCAAGATCACTCAAAAATATCCATTTGAGTACAAGAAATGGGTCTTACAACAATCAACTCGATGCCTTGTTATTAGTGTTTAACGAGCATGACAAAGACGTAAAGTACACTCGGAATCTTTTTCATGTTTAGGTCCAGAGCACGAAAAAGAGAAAACTAAGCTCATACCAGGCATTCCTTTTCCATAAATTTAGTCCCTTAGGTCCAGAAAAGTGATAAACCTATACCTGAGAATACTCTTCTCAATTCCATAGAAAAGAGAGTGATCCTTTCTCGTACTATTCTGCATGGTCCAAGAAAGAGATAACCTACCACCAATGTGGATTCCCATTCACATATTCTTAACGATCTTGAATGGACAAGTTAACTTGACAGTCAATTCTATTTTAAGGAGTCAGACCTGGGCCTAAAGAAACTCCATAAGGGAGGGGAGTCCTGTAAAGGGATAACTGGTAAAAAGAGACCAAAATGAGGCTCCATTTGGCATGAAAAATAGCTAAAAGGATTCCCCTATAATTGAGATAGCTGCAGCATGAGTATCGAAAGACAACATAGGTTCTAAATGAGGATACTCATGAGAGAAAGGCCCTATCCACGGAAGAACAATGGTAAAGTCAAGGAACTAATGGTTTAAAAATACCATAGTCCGTGGTTAAAATGTTGATTGCTAAGTTTAAGATGGAGTAAGTATAGATGCAAAATGCATGTGAAATGGCGAAAACCATCCTATATGAGCAAAAAACATCTTAGAACGATGATAAACCTATTACAGGGAAAAAAGATATGGTATTAGTTTGATGAATTATGAACTATAGGGAAAAAACCCACTTGAGAAATATAATTTCTATAAATAGTTCAAAAACATAAATAAAACTCACCATTTTGAATTTTATCCATAAAAGACAAGTTTTCACCTCTACCTTCAGTTGATCGGTGTGGACAATCTGGTGGACCAAATCCAATTCCACAAGTGTCAGGTAAGACTAAACCCCAAGCTCTTCAATTTGATCCTAGCAAATTTCAAAATTGAGTCCAAATTTTATATTTTTGAGCCCCCTCAACAAAGGAATGCTATGGGCGCGGGTTCACTATAGTAAAACTCGCGTTCTATACGCGAGTTTCCCGAAGTACAGTCACGTATAGTATGTGACATGCCTAACTAGACAGTCGCGTACACTGTGTGAAGGAGAAAAGAAGTATGTAGGGTCAAAATTTTGAATTTTTACATGAAACTAGAGGTTTGCAATTCTTGTTTTACTAGGTTTGAAGATGGTGCTTGAGTGGAGGGAGCGTGAGCATGAAGATATGGATCAAGAATCACTCCAAGATGCCCCCACTATGAATGTTTTACATTCAAGTGGAATGTTAAAGTTTTTTTGTACATCACCTATGCGGGCCAATGTCCGCCTGCTAGAGTTCATGATAAATTACTGGGATCATGATTTGGGCATGTTTGAACTTCAAGGTGAATCCTTCGATATTAATTCAGAGGATATCTATTTCATTTTCGGTTTGTCATGATGAGGAAATCTAGTCAAATTGGAGTGCATAGGGAGAGGCGGTGATCCTCTAAGTGTCCAAAACTACATTGACATATACTGCGCACCAGGTACCCAAAAGAGAGGGAGTTGCATCCATATTGTACACATACGTGATCTTCCTCTATAGGTATTGACAAGTACCATAGTGAGGGTTGCAGGATCATCTTATATTCATCTTGCTACATGGAACCAGATGAGGTTAGCAGTGGATTGCATGCAGGGGGCCTTATATGATTGGTGCTCAGGAGTTATCCCGATTTTGAGAAAACAACTCTTTGACTGCAAGAGAGGAAGGAGGAAGAACTTTGGATATTCTAGCATACTAGTAGCCTTCTTCGAGAGAGAGTGCTGAGATTGAGCCTTGCATTACCCCTACTAGTTCGTTCTCCTCATCAGCCTAGGCTGAGTAGATGGGGAGATATCTTCCTCCGCCAGGGAGGAGGTGGTTCAGTGCAGAGTGTATATGATGATGACTTCTACTTTTGGTGGGAGCGGTAGTTGCCAGCACTGGAGTAGTTTCCATATGCTGATATGGATTTCCGTAGTAATCCACACCTCATTCTCCCTCCAGGAGGAGCACGGGGAGAGTTAGGTAATTTTTTATTTTCAAATTTTACAATTTTTATGAATTTTAAATATAGAGATATATACATATGTATAAGAGTTCTAATCCTATAAACATGTCAAAATGCAGATATTGGACCAGTTCACCCTTAAGGGCATCCACGCATGTATGTGCGTCTTTTCTTAGGAGAAGATCATGGATTGATTAGGGTTCTTGAGGGGAAGCTGGCCAGGCTTACCTAGAGAGTACCCACCTTATGGATTGAGCACATCCTAGCCATCATGCAGGAGTTTGTGGTTGGTGTACCACCTGTCTGGATATGCCTTTTGAGGCGGGTAGCAGAGCAGTTTTAGTATACATAGATGCTGTTGAGGCTGCTGAAGCCGAAGAGGCTGAAGAAGCCAGAGTACAGGGAGACTAGGGGGACCGGGGTGGTCTAGCTGACCAGGGTGGTCCAGCTTATATCTAGGGAATTTGATGGACTATGATTCAGATTTTGTATATTTTTTGTATATTATACAGTTATGACTGGATCTGAGGATCAGAGACTCGACCTATCTATGGACAGATATTCACACACACACACACACACACACACACATATATTTTATCGGTTATTTACAAGTTTTTTTTATGTGTATGTTGTATATTTTTATGAAAAATGTGTTAAATTCCAATCCAAGATGTAATTAGCGTATGCATCAGTTAATGAATTTTGATTCCTTGGAATATGATTGAATTTAATGAATTCAAAATTTCTTTCCAATAACCTAACTTGCATAAAATGACATAATAGAATAGGGTTCCGCACCTGATAAGCTCGATTGAGCTGGGAAACCACTAGTTGAGAGTCCAGTCAGACTTCCAGCTGAGTGATACCACGTGACAAAGCATCCCATAGAAGCTCAATTATAGCACTATACTCAGCGACATTATTAGAAGCAGGACCTAAGCAAGCGCCTCCTGAGGAAATTAACTGTCCTGAGGGAGAATAAATGACCCATGCCGCCGAAGCTAGATTACAAGTGTGGCGACTGGCACCATCAGTGAAACCTATGAACCTCTCGAAAGACATCTGAAACAACCAGCAAATGTTATAAAAAACACAAACCGATGAACTAGTGTACATAAAAATACATACAATAAAATACAAGAAAAAGTGCTAAGCCTAAGCATAGTACTTCTTCAGGTAGAGCTCATTTCTAGACTCAGGCAGCTTATTCCCATCAAAATCAATCAATTCATATGTGCCCTTCTTTAATACCTTTGACACAACATAAGGCCCCAACCACATGGACTTGAATTTTCTTGCCCCCAGGGGTTCTTTGTCTTGGTCCCAGAGCAAAACAAGTTTCCCCTTAGAGAAAATTCGAGGCTTGACCGACTTATCATTTTGGATTTTGACCCTACTTTTGTGAGCTTGATTTGCTATCAGTGCATCTCTACAATGCTCATCAAGATATTCTAAATGTACAAGACATTCCTCAAGCTCCGTCGTATCAGGTAACACATGAATAACTATTTTCAAGGACGCGATTTCACATTCAACCGGGGTAACGGATTCCACTCCATGAATGAGTTGGAAGGGGGAGAAAACAATAGCAATTTTTACATTAGTTTGATATGCCCAAAGTGCGGGGTATAGCATGATGTGCCAGTTAGAATGGGCTGCATCAATAGTACGTTTGAGGATAGTCTTCAAAGTTTTATTGACAGCCTCAACCTGACCATTTACTTGAGTATAGTACGAAGATGAATGTTCTTGTTTGAATCCAAGCATAGTGGTCAGTTCTGTCATCATGCTATTCTGAAATGGATGCCATGGTCAGTGACAATCACCTTGGGTATACCAAGCTGTGCTATAATTTGATTGAACATGAAAAAAGCTGCGGTTTACCCGTCTGCTTTAAAGGTGGGCATTGCCTCTTCCCATTTTGTAAAATAGTCTACACTGACAATGATATATTTGTGGCCCCCAGTCGAGGCTAGGTTACATGTTGTTGGGCTATAGGGCAGACTCGGGTTTTATACCATTATCTTCGCACCAACAAAAGACCCACAGTGTTGGCCCTTTCGGCAACAACCTACGAACAGGTTGCAGTCTCACCCGAAACAGCTATGGGGTGCAGTAGAATCAGGTTTCTGCAAGCAGAAGAGGGATATTACTGTACCTTTAGCCTTAACAACAAATATTTAAAGGTTTGACATTCGCTAGTTAGCTTTGCAATTTAAATAAAAGAATGTTTCTTGCTTAACCCTTAGCTGGGAATTCACAGCGAAGTTAATATTCAACAGTTATCTTACTTTAGCATTCACCTACTTATCAAAAGCATAAAACATAACAACACGAAAATAACAGAACACAAGATATAACGTGGTTCACCCCCAGTGTAGGGGCTACGTCCACATAACTGCGCTTTTATTCAAATTTTTACAAAACAACAGTTTTCATCTATGCACTCAGTTGTAGATCCATCCTTCAAGTGTAACCGCGCACTTAGCTGCAGATCCTTTCTTACAAACTCTAGGCTGCGTACTTAGCTGTAGTTCCTTTCTTACAACTTTAAGTTGCACACTTAGCTATAGTTCCTTTCCTTACAAAAACCCTCTGCGCACACAGCTACAGAGGTCATCCACGCACACAGCTGGGACTTGACCTTAAAACCCAAAATAGCTCTTAGCTTCGGATCACATGATCCTCATCTCATTAGATAATCTTGACATCTTTACATGAGTTCCTATTTATACAAGTGCACTCTTACAAAATCATGGGCTTACACCCGAAAATTATGGACAATTACAAAAAGAGGGCTTTGACTCAACCCCGACACCCCTAATACTATTTTGATGCGCAACTCCGCTTATAAGCTTCCACAAAAATCGTGGAGTTAATGACCGTTAAGGCGCGTGCCTCAACAGGCCCCTAAGACTCACCAGTGTCCCGTCCCGGGACACTTTGCTGCTTGTCTGGTGGGAGAATCTTGTTGGTGAAGACAGTAAACTACTTGTTGAGGCTGCGCATGATATCATCGGCTGCTTGCTCCTTCTCCACCAAATCCTATAATGCTGCTGCTGATGCTTCACTGACCTTTTCCTGTGCAACTGCATCATACTCTTTCAGAACTTTGAGCTGGCTGTCCGCAGTAGTGCTCAACTCCAAGGCCTCATTGATAAGGGGCTACATAGAATTTTCCAACAGTGTTGCCTTCGTTTTGCATGACTCAATTTCCTGCTGGAGTTCCTTGCTTTGCTTTACCTTGAGCATCTTTTGCATAGGAGGCATAGTCTTAATTTTCGCCTTCACTGCATCCAGCTCTGTCTGTCATTGCTTGATGGTTTCTTGCAGCTTTTTTACTTCTGGATTGTCCTGCAGGTTGGCCCAGGTGTCGATGGTTTCCTCTAGCAGCTTTACTGTGCTGCTCGCAAGATCTGAGATCTTCGTTGTTGAGGCCTTAATATCTCTGTGGCGCTGTTCCCTGACCTCTAGTGGACTCTCCGGGGCGATGCGAAGTTGAAGCTCTGCAATCCGAGCCTCATGTTCTGCTTTGAGCTTCTCTATTTCACTGCGAGACTACTGTGCATAGTCTTTCAGCTTGGCAATTATTTTCTCCAGCTCTTCCTCATCCTGTATGTCGATGTTAGGAAGACTTCAACACGCCTCTTCCAATACTCACGCCAATGTGACCTGCTTACGTTCTACGTCCCTCTTCCATTGCTCTGCTTCCTTCAACTGTGCAGCGAGGCTCTCACTCTGCTTCATGGTATTTTCCAAATGCCTGTGTGAGAAGCTATCGTGTTCTTGGATCTCCCTCATGATCACCAGTTGACAAAGGTGCAACTCCGACATAGACATCTTGGCATAGTTTATCTCGACTGTCATACTCATCTGTGAGCGAGATGCTGCGTCAGTTATTATGAGGGCTGTGCTTGGCACTTGTCCTTTGTTATCTCTGGCTGGCCACTGTCTTGTGTCTCGCTGCGCACTTACTGGGACACTGCTTGCTACAGCACCAGTCGCTGATTTTTCTGCTAGCGTCTTAAATTCTGCAACTCGCTGCGCTACGCCAGTGAGTGCATCAAGGTGTGTAGCTGCAAACTCTTTCCATTTTCTAGTTAATGCCTCTGTATATTTTTTCAGTGCCTGATCAAGCTCCTCAACCATCAAAGCAGGCTCTTCGACGACATTCTTATCCTTCGACGCCTTAGTTTTCTTCCTGGACTGAGGCTTGGTCACTTCCTCCACTTTTGGTGACTTGCGCTTATCTGGGTGATTTGGGGTCTGAGATGGTCTTGACCGACTCTTCTTCTTCTTCATCAGCTCCGCTATCTTCACCCTGGTCACCTTAACTCTACTATGACTCACTTTGTTCTTCAATTTATTCGAATGGGTCATTCTATTGCATTTGACTAGGGCCAGCGCCCACATTGGTGACTGGAGGGATTGGAATGTTGGGCTTTGTTCCTGCATCCTTCATCCATTCAGTCGGCCACTGTTGAACTACTATGAGGATGTCTTCTTGGGTCACCACATATGGAAACTTCCAGTATGCATTTTTATCATTTGCGCAGGCCTGGATGAAGACATTGTGCATGTCGGCCCTGAAGTTGGCTACTCCTGCATACTGAGAGAAGAGCTCATTACTGAGCCGCGGCATTTTTTGGATCTCATAGGAAATATTCAGGGCATAGAGGGTGAACACATAGTTCGTCATCTACTGGGATGCTTTGTCCTGTGACACCCAAAGAGATGCGTACCTTGCTGCGCCAGGCATGTTCGGAGGCACATCAACAAACTGTGCCTCGGTAGGTTCTTTCCATCCTACTAGTGCAATAAGCACTATTAGCCATGAATAGTGAAAGGGTCTACCTTTCTCCTGCATGTCATGGGAATCTTCAAGGAATTCCTTGGCAATGTACTCTGCCCATTTGTAACTGTAGGCTTTGGCACAGTTCACAGCAATACTGACGATCAGGGCAGATACTTCATTTGGTCTGCACTTCGTCATTAATTTGCAGGCTAAGAGCTCAGCTACGAAGCAAATGTTTTGGTGTTGTATTGTCAAGGTTTGATACCCTCGCTTTCCTTTCGTCAGCCCAAAGCGTTCCTTCATGCTCTGTGCTAGCTTCGCATCTTCATGTTTTCCCATAAACTCAATGCTAGGATCAGGCCCTTCCTTCGGCAAGCCCGTGATCTGGTGAATGAGTTCTCCATTGATGGTGATTTTCTAGTTTCCTATCCATAGGTACCCATCATGCACCAATGCTAATAATTGCTTGACCACCACAGTCACCTGTGTGCTACGACCGAAGTGGGGAACATTGAGCATCTTCAACAAACCAGCTTTCTCCAAGCCAGCAGCCCACTGTTTCACTTCTAATAACGTCGCTCTAGTCTCCAGATAGTGGATAGAGTGCAAGTATGTCCCAGGTGTGAACTGTGGAAACTTCCCATGATCATTGGTATCATGGTTGGTGTACTTGAGCCAGTCTATTTTCCCTGTCATTGTGCCAACTAGCTGCACACTTGGTGGTGGTGAAGGGGTGCGTAATGTGAACTTCTTTGTCCAGCGAGGTGGCTGAAATCCTGGTCGAACAGGTAGAAGATATGGTGGATGCTACGATGGAACGTTCTCATCCCCTTCAGGTGGGATCTCTACTGTACCAGACGGATTCATCTCAGGATCCTCCGGTGTTTGTTCTGATTGCTTGTGTTTGTGTTCGTTTCGCTTAGAACAAACTTCTGGCTTAAATTTCTTCCTGGTGGATCGTGTCTGCATTGGCCGATTCGGGGCTGGGGAGTTTCTTCGTGAGGTACACATGCAGGTGGGGTGCTCATAAGGTTCTGCAAACCCCTCTCTCTGAATTCTCTCAACAATTCGTGAACTTCGTAATCCGCTGACATAGACTCAATTATAAAACTCAAGAAAATGCGTAATGCGAAATTCGCAGGCTTGGGTGTCTTCTTATAGAATCCAATGATCAAATCTACCATAACTGTGTATTGAAGACACCAAATCTGATAGAGATCTTGTCCAAATGGTGGTAGATTTCCCAAGATGTCATCATTACAGGCAGTTAATACAGCTAACGTACCGGCGCCGCCAAATTTGATTTTTTTCAACAGTCGCATTTTGAGCTCCAACACATCTTTCCTTCTTCAGCACCACCAGTAACTTTGGCTGTGCCACAATAAGGACCTTCGACACTTCCTGGCACTAGTTTTGACAGAGCTTCTAGCTTCAACACGAGACATAATGTCTTCCACAACCTCAATGAGTCCTTCAGCGAGCATCTTATCTAACTTCATCCTGACTTTTTCTTTATACTGGGGGTTCATCCTATAAGGGCGCTGTTCTACAATCTTTGCATCAGGTTTCAAAGGGATTTTTAACACTCCTATATCACCAAGGATACCTTTCATTTCTGAGAACTTCATCGGAAATAAGTCCTGATATTCATGGAGAAGTTGGGTCACTTTGCTCACCATTTCTTCATCCCAATAATCTCCAATGGTAGCATACTTAGGCACTTCTTCTAATCCAATGTTTACTTGCCTTGTCTTCAAGGGCTGGATTACTTCAGGTGCTTCGACTATTGGTCCATGTACTTCGCAGTGTCCTTGTGACTCAAGAATGTTAATGTTGCGTCGGTCATCATCCTCATCAATTGCAAGGTTATAACATTCTACTGCATTAGCTTCTTGTGCCTTCCAATCAGGTTGGTACTCTGCTATTTCTTTATCATCAAACACCTTAGTATGGATCAACCTAATAGCTGCATCCAAAGTAGGACAAACCTCATTAATAGAAAAGGTCAGCACAAAACTATCAACAAGACTATCCCAACTTACAGTACCAAGGCGAAGCTCCACCTCCGCATACCAGTTCTTTGCTACAGGTTCCAGAGTGTGTATAAATCTATGTACCCATTCTTCACAAGGTACCTACTTCCATGCTTCGTAGCACTGCTCCAAATGTTCCTGAGGGCTAGTCTTACCATTAAATATGCTTCGCACCTCCTGAGGGTGATCCATGAATCTCAGGCGAAGGGACTTTTGACAAGCTTCCCAACTATGAATGTACTTTTTATGACCATTCCACCATCTAGTAGCCGTGGCTCTAAATACTGAATCTAGAGTCTCCATTTTCTATGAGTCTGGTACCTGCTCTGAGAATTGGATAATAAAATCTTCTGGGTCTGTCAAGCCATCAAAAGTAGGTAAGACTCTTGTCTGTGAGCCAAGCCATCTGAGAGACTTGGTAATTCTTGCACATCGATGTCTATAAAGTCTATTATTCCAATTCTCTAAGCCTTCATCTGAATCAGTCATGTAAGAACTGTCACACTTCCAGTCCATTATACCTTCAGGAGTAGGGTTAACATAGTCTTCTTCTTTAGCTGTGATGTTGTAGATATGATCCAAAACATCCCAATCTTCAACTTTGACTGGCTCTGTGTACCTTTCTCCTTGAGAAGGGTCCAAGGGTACTATGACTCTCAATCCTTTTCCTTCAAAAGTCATCTACCTGTTCTTAAGGTTGATTACTGCAGAATTCTCTATTGCCCATTCAATTCCTAGCAATGCTGGATAGGGGTTGCTATCATCAATTATGTCAATGACTTCAAAATCTACGAAGGTGCTGACTCCATCTATGTCCACTGGTACACTAGGGAATCTTCCCAAGGGCGCAATCTTCTGCTGATTGGCTAATCTCACTGTATAGGGGACCATTAAAGGGTAGGTTTTCCCATTTGTTCCCAAGTCTGCCTAGTTAGGACATTTACTTCTGATCCCAGGTCCAAAATGATATCAGACATGCCATACTCTCCTATCTGAGCATGCAATCTGATTTCTCTTCTAGTTCTTCTAACTCTATTAACCGTTTTTTCTTTACCAGAGCTGTGCTGAGGTTCGCAAGAAGAAATAACTTTATGTAACTCATTTAAAGCATTCTGATTCCTTAAGAGCTTCATACAACTCTGTAAAAATGATGACAATGTACTTACTTTATCCGTCGAAGCTTCTTGAGACTGTGACTGCTGTTGATGTTGTTGCACATGTGCTACTGATGTGCTCAGATCAACAAAGTCTTTTTTGGCTTCCATAAATGTTTCTTTTTCTCTTCCAACATCAAATGCTAGAATTTTCTTTAGGGTCTTACGAACCCAAGCCTCGTCAGGTTGTTTCTCCTTATTCTATACTTGCATCGTAGCTCCACTCCTTGTAACAACGTTAATAGCTGGGACAGGCCTTTGCTCTACAGTAATCATCTGAATATTCTGAGTAGGAGCTCCATTTCTTTCTTGTATCTTAGCTATCAGCTGTGGACATTGCTCAATGACATGATGTATGGCTTTGCAATATCGACATGTCGTACTTGGGTTCTGAAAGTCTCTAGCTAGATGTCCTGCCTGGTTGCAGTTATAGCAAATAACATGGCCTCGACCTCCTCCAGACATACCACCATGACCACGACCTCTGAAACTACCTCGACCACCGTGGTACTCGTATCCATCATTGCTTTGTGCATCGTTTTGTACCCTATAAGCATCATAGGTTCTTTCTCTCATAAGGTCAAAGTTGCGACACTCATCTTCATTGTGTCCTACTGACTTACAGAACTTGCAATAGGGATTCTTAGGTACTTGCACATATCTTTGTAGCATATAGTAGTCTTCAGGTCGATGTTGGCCAGTTGTTCTACAAATATCACAATATAGAACATTAGGGTTAAATGGGTTTGGCGCACCAGTATTGAGGTAATTTATTCGCGCAGGACATTGTTCCTTGTCATGACCTTCTATCATACATCATGTACACCAAACCTCTTCGCGAATAGATTTCCCCTTCTTCATGTCGCGAAGCTCCAAAGCCATTTTTGCCAACTGCACTTGTATTTGCGCTATGCCAGAATTATCTTCGATAGGAGCCGTCTCTAGTTTCATGGAAATCTCCAAATCCTATTGCTGATCAGCAACCTTCTGTTGCATGAGTGGAGTCCTGATATGAGGTAACAGAGCTGCAATGAACCATTCTTTATGCTGCGCTGGTCCAATAGTGAAACTAACTTGATCTAGCAGAACTTTGAATCTCTGATCAAAGTCCCAAACTGATTCACCTTGCCTTTACTGAATCTCTTTCAGTTCAGTTATACACTGTGACTTTGATTTAGGCTTCTTAAACTCTTTGATCATTGCTGCTTTAATATCAGCCAAGACATGGTTCTGATTACTGGAAAATTTCATGAACCAGGCCAAAGCTCGGTCTCTAAAAGAAGTGACCAGCTGCGCTCTCGTTATATCTTGATCCATAATGTTCTTAGCAGTCCAAATAGCTTCACATAAGAACCAAAACTATTCTGGATCCTCTGATCCAGTTCTTTTGAAGACTGGGAGCTTGATATCATCTGTCATATGGGCCATAGTGGATTGAGGGGGGGGAGAACTTACTGGGGTAGACTGACCTGCGACAGGAATACTCAGGCTAGGGTTCCTTTCAGACTGCGATGGGTTCTCAGGGGTAACAGATCTTCGTTGTGGAGTTACAGGAGGGTTTCTAACAAAAGGGGTTTCTTAAGGTCTTCAGGACTTAATGGCGTATACTCGGTATCCTGGCCTAGGGTATAGGATTCTAGGTTTCTCTTGTATCTTTTACCGCTTCGCAGCAAACCACTTTGCTTGTTGAAGTTACTTTCACTTCCAAACATAGGTTAGTAAAAATAAATCTAGCAATCTAATTCTATAAGCAATATGCCCTTCTCATCCAAGAGCATTTTAATTTGCAGGCTAAATGAATTTAGGTACTTACCCCTTGGTCCTTTGAAAAACTGTCTTTCAGCTTCGCTAAAAGAGGTACTTGTGTCGATGGAAAACTCCATCACAAATGCTTCAAGGGTTTGCGTCGTCCAGAAATCAACAGCTCATGATATCACGTTGTTCATTCTTTTCAATATGTTAATTCTTGCGGGGGTCCAATTAGGAAACCGATCTTCCTTGAAGTTGGACTTTCTTTCTGTCAACCTTTGCAAAAAGTTGTCTGAGCTGCGACGATGATCCTTATTTTCTTGCTCAGCAAATTTTAGATAAGTCTCTTCAATCCAATCACCGATTTCTTTTATTGAGGGCCTCCAAAACATAGCCCTTCAGGTACGACGTAGATCCCTCTTAAAGCAGATACTGAGTTCAACCAACAACGGAACCAATTTGTTGGGCTATAGGGCAGACCTGGGTTTTATACCATTATCTTTGCCCTTTTGGCAACAACCTGCGAACAGGTTGCAGTCTCACCCGAAACAGCTATGGGGTGCCGCAGAACCAGGTTTCTGCAAGCAGAAGAGGGATATTACTGTACCTTTAGCCTTAACAACAAATATTTAGAGCTTCGACATTCACTAGTTAGCTTCGCAATTTAGATAAAAGAACGTTTCTTGCTTAACCCTTAACTGGGAATTCATAGTGAAGTTAATATTCAACAGTTATCTTACTTTAGCATTCACCCACTTATCAAAAGGCTAAAACAATATAACAGCACGAAAATAACAGAACACAAGATATAACGTGGTTCACCCCCAGTGTAGGGGCTACGTCCATAGAACTGCACTTTTATTCAACTTTTTACAAAACAACAATTCTTATCTGCGCACTTAGCTGCAGATCCGTCCTTCAAGTCTAACTGCACACTTAGCTGCATATCCTTTCTTACAAACTCTAGGCTCTGCACTTAGCTGCAGTTCCTTTCTTACAACTCTAAGCTGTGCACTTAGCTGCAGTTCCTTTCCTTACAAAAACCCTCTGCGCACATAGCTGCAGAGGTCGTCCACGCACACAGCTGGGACTTGACCTTAAAACCCAAAATAGCTCTTAGCTTCGCATCACATGATCTTCATCTCATTAGATAATCTTGACATATTTACATGAGTTCCTATTTATACAAGTGCACTCTTACAAAATCATGGGCTTACACCTGAAAATTATGGACAATTACAAAAAGAGGGATTTGACTCAACCCCGACACCCCTAAGACTATTTTGATGCGCAACTCTGCTTACAAGCTTCCACAAAAACCGTAGAGTTAATGACCGTTAAGGTGCGCCCCAACACATGTCACATAATCAATCCCCCACTTCATGAAGGGGGCCACCAAGACAACGGGAAATAACAGAGTGGGATGTGACCGCATCTTCCTGGTGTAAAGCTGACAAGGATGACAATGCTTCACAGCTTCCACATAATCCTTGAAGATCGTGGGAAAGAAATAACCGGCATGTAGTATCTTCTGGACCATTGCTAACCCAGATAAATGACCCCCACACGCTCCACTATGGGAATCATTTAGTACAATCTTCGCTTCCTCATGGGTAAGACATTGATGAAAAACAGAATCTACCCCTCTACGATATAAAGTATCTGCTATGATGAGGTAGTTCTTAGCATGAAGGCATAGTTTACATCGTTCCTCCCATGAAGAAGCTGCAGGATACTTCAAAGTCTGGAGATATATAAGTATATCCCTGTACCAGGGGTCAGAGGTGGATATCAAGAAGATATGCTCATCTGTGAATGCGTCTTCTTCAATGACTACATCTTCTTCCGTTGGAAATTCTGCTATAAGCTCAGTAAAAACTAAGGATTTTTTAGATTTAGCGGACTGGAAATCCAAGTCAAACTCTTGGAGAATGACTATCCATTTGTTGAATTTGACCCCAACAATCCGTTGGGACAAAACATATTGAAAAATATTAACATCTTCCACTACCATTGTAGTCCTTATTAAAATGTAGTGATGTAACCTATGAACAGTATAGACAATTGCTAAGGCCAGTTTCTCAACGTGGGAGTACCTAAGTTCAGGTCTGGCTAAAGCATGAATAAGATAGTAAATGACATGCTTCTGGAGCTTATCATCCTCCTGGACCAGGACTACCCCAATGGTCGACTCGGATGCGGCCAGATACAATATAAAATCCCTAGAGTAATCTGGCGGATGCAGTAAAGGTGCCGACAAAAAAGCTTTTTTTAATGCCTTGAAAGCGAGTTGTGAAGTTTCATTCCATACAAATGGGGTGTCCTATTTTAGCAGGTGCATGAAACCCTTGGTAATCTTGGCATAGTTTACAATGAAACGTCGAAGAAAATTGGACTTTCCCTCCAGGCTCTGAAGTTGCTTGATAGAACGAGGAGGAGGAAGATTTACAATGGCCTCTACTTTTAATGGATCCACCTGAATGCCTCTATTAGAAACAATGAATCTGAGCAGTCTCCCTAACTTGACACATAACACACATTTGTGGGGATTCAAGGGAATCTTATAGTATATGTGTCGCTCAAATATTAACCTTAGGTGATCTAGATGGTCAATCCTCTTATGAGAATGTGTAGGCAGATCATCAAGGTAAGGTTCGACAATGGCTTTGATATCATGGAAGGAAAATTTCATTGCCCATTGAAAGGTTTCCCTAACATGTTTCAATCCGAAGGGAATTTTTTTGTACGCAAAGGTGCCCCAAGGACAAATGAAAGCAGATTTATGTTGGTCTTCTGGTTTTATTTGAATTTGATTGTATCCAGAGAAACCATCCATAAACGAGAAAACTTCACTTCCCGCGCAAGAATCTATAATTTGATCTATAAATGGCATGGGATAGTTGTCCTTAGGACAGGATTTATTCAAATCTTGAAAGTCAGTACATACGCGTATGGTCCCTTGTTTCTTATCAATAGGAACTGGGTTGGAACCCATTTCGTCAGAGCTATGGGATAAATAAAACCGGCTTTCAATAGTTTTTCAACTTCAGCCTTCACAACCACCGCTTTACATGGGTTAACAGGTCTTAACTTTTGCCGAACAGGTTTAGCGTTAGGGTATGTTCAGATCTCATACTCAACTATTGATGGATCAATGCCTGGCATCTCCTCATATGACTAGGAAAAAACGTCATGGAATTCCTTAAACAAGGACATATAGATTGCAATCTCCTCAGGAGAGCAGTTTGCACCGATATGTATATTTTCCACAATGTCAAGATTTAAAGAGATTTGATAGGGATAGTGGTGGAAATATTTTCCATATTCCCCTTAGCAAACATTCCTTCCCTTGGTAAGGGATTGATGGGTATATCAACATCGTTTGTCAGTCTCATATGAAACTCTTGATTCTCTATCCTGCTTATTTCAGGAAGAAAATAGGATCGATGATGAAGATCTTCGTAGATCTTATCACATCCACACATGGCTTCCAGAATGGCTTCAACAGAAGGTAAAACCATATCTAAACAATCCATAGAATGTAAAGAGTTTTCTACCCAAGAAGGAAAATAGAATTCTTCCATATCCTCTAAGACTATGAGAGGGTTTGGAATGAGATCAACAATAGTTTGAGTGATAGCTTGGTAAGCCACTTCCACTACCAGTAAGGGAACTTTCGGTTCATGGGGGGAAGGGAGAACCCAAGGATCAGTCCTATCAACAACCGTGGCTATGGAATTCCCCACACTGGTAGAACCTATATAGTTAATTAGGGATAGAATATCAAATGTGCCCATCAATGATGCGTACATTCCAGCCCCCAAGCTCTCAGTGGTAGGTTTCACCTGATCAACCAATGGAACAATGGACTCATTAGACTCCATGCGGCCTTTTCGAGTAAAATTGAGTTGGTCAACAGCAACCAACTTCCCTTCATGTGGAAACACTACCACCCGAAAGACGGTCGATGCAATAATGGACATGGCATAAGTCCGTCTTCTTCCCAAAAGA
Organism: Pseudotsuga menziesii; assembly: GCA_001517045.1. NCBI lineage: Eukaryota > Viridiplantae > Streptophyta > Pinopsida > Pinales > Pinaceae > Pseudotsuga > Pseudotsuga menziesii. The sequence goes on from LPNX010563966.1 coordinate 450,230, forward strand.
AAATTATAGTCCAAAGGTGCATCAATCACTTCCACCTCAACAGACACCGCTTTCCCTGCCAGCTTAATTTCAAAATCTGGTAGGATACCATGCAGACGGAATGACCTTCTGTCGAAAGCAGTAAGAAGAGTGTTTGACGGGACCAACTCTAGGGATCTGAGAGCTTTCCAACATGATAAGGACATAACGCATGTAGAATCACCCTCATCAATAACTCCCCTTCCAATGGTATTTCCACCATGGATGACATCTATTGATAAGGATACATGATACGGTAGGTGAATTTTAACATCAGACAAGTGAAATTTCACCATGAGACTCGATGAGTCCATGCTGCCTAAGGCTACTAAGAGTGCATCTCGCTGGGCGGGACAACTTTCCAACACCTCTAAAGCTGACATTGCACAAGGGTTTTGGTCCAAGTCTTCAACCATAGAGTAGTTTGAAGCAACTCTAGCATTAGGGTTATGCAAAGTCTTCTTAAAGACACCTTTTGGTATCTTAGGCATAGTTTCAGGAGGCTTCTCGATCATGAGAGGGTTAGAATTTTCACCTATAGACTTACCCTTCTTAGAAGTCTCTTTTTCATAGTTTCTATTCCTATTTTGTAGCAAAGTCGAAGATCAAACAATGTTGATATAGTTGGGGTCAGGGGCATTTGGAGTGCCCCCTACTACATTAGAAGTTGATGCAGAATTATACCCTTGGGGAAATGGATCTTTCAAGATAGTCGGTTTTTGAGCTTTTAGTAGCTTCTAGGCTTGTTCCATAAGGGGACAAATATGGGTGAGGTGATCCTCATGGCACAACTTACATAGGAATTTCACCTTTTTCTTTTCTTTCTTGCCCCCATCAGCACTATTTGTGGGTTTTTCCTTGTTTTGATTTCCATCCCCTTTCTTTCCTCTCTTCTTCTTCCCACTGGGCTGCTGATTGCCCTTCTGAGAGGTCTGTGCAAAAACATTTGCATTTTGGGGTGAGGGGGAAGCCTTTGCTACCTCTGCCATATAATGTTTGAAGGATAGCTGATGGATCTGTTTGGACAAAGATTCTACAGTGGGAGAGTTTATGGACCCAACCACACCATCGACATGAGGTCCAGGCTTAGGTTTCTCTGCATCGTGGGTAGGCCTCGGTGCCTTAGGAATAATCTCATACAAAATCCCAGATTGAGAATAAATCAAATCCAATTGCTGAGCCCTTAGGATAGCTTCTTCCTCATTCGTCACTCCTGAAGTAGATACATCCTTAGATATGTAAGGAAATAATGATTTAAGGAACCATTCTAGTAAGAACTCAGGAGGAATAGTGGCTTTAATAAGGCTCTTCCACCTCCTCCACTCTCAGATGTGATCCAAGATGTGGGTAGCCTTTTTCTTCCTGAAGGTAGATAACAAGTCCGTTTCGAAATCGTATCGGACCGGAAGCTGAAAGTGGCTAAGGAATGCATTATCCAAGTCCCAAAAACTACTGAACGCAGCAGAAGGCAACTCAATGTACCATTTTTCTGTTGTACTTGTTAAGGTTATTTGGAATAGCCTCAACCTAATTGAATCTTCAATCAGCAAATTAGAAGAACACCATAAATGAAAAGTGGTGGCATGAGCCCCAGGATCTTCACCAACTTTGCCTTTGAATTTTGGGATGTCTGATGGCAATTTGGTGGGGATAGGTAGCGATGAGGGGTCATGCCTCACTGGGTTATTCATCAATTTAGACAAATCTGGCAAGTTTAACATTGCCAGGAACAGAAGCTTAGGTCGAACCGGGGCACTAAAAGTGCCAGAATGGGGATTAGAGGGCTTGCCCCCAAATTCCCATAAGTGAAGGTGGGGTTGCCCCTTGCCACTGATTGTGAAGTGGATGGATTACTTTGAAATGGATTCCATCCATAAGACATAATATTATGGGTGGGAGGTGCAGTATAAGAGGTCCCGACCACCCCAGTCGAAACTAGGGTTTGAAAAATAGGAGCAGGTATCTCTCCACTAAACAACGAAAAGGGAGAGCTCATGAATGGGGCCGATATTGGAGTTTGAAAAAATTTCTCGTAAGGGTTAGTGTTTCCAAACTGCACTCCTACATAAGAAGGTGATTGGCCTACGTTTGGAGTGGATGGGGGAATATGCCCCCCATTCCAAGGAAATCCTTGGACAAAAGTCGAGGATCCTACCGGACCACTTTGGGCAGTGTGTGTGAAGGAGGAAGGAACAGTAGGTATAATAGGAATTTGAGTAACCATGCCACAAGAAGCACCTGCTAGGCTTGTGGGAACCGGCGGTTGAACCACCCAGCTCGTTGGAGTTAAGGGCATAGTAGGTATGCTAGATCTAGGGGAAACTATCGGGGAAGGTAGTACCCCTTCAGTCGGAATGGTTGAGGTGAAAACGAAATAACTTTATCCTATAGTAGATATTATCCTACCCACTGGGACACCTAACATAGGTGAATCAAAATCCCAAACTTGGATGATCACAGGATCGTTTAAGTCAGTCAAGAGTGTATTAAAATTCCTTGTGAACTCGTCAGCCTACAAGTCTTCTATATCAACTGTGTTAAAATCAAAATGGTTTGCCCTAAGTTCTGGTTCACTCGGAACTTCACTTACTCCTATCGGTTCAAATGAACCATTCGTGTCCAATCTCTGCCTTTGGGGTGGAGGTGGAGGTTCTAATGTGATGAGAGGAGGAAGGTTTTGCAACCTTCATGACCTTCTAATAGGTTGGTCCTCCATGATTGTAAATTTGACAATTCAAACCTTAAAGTCGTCTAAACACAGATAAACCATAGAGAAATCACTACAAAAATTCCTAAAGTCTCAACAGTCAGCAAGGGTAAAAGATATGCTTTCCCGAAGAATGTTGAAGAACAATTACTTGGTGTCCTTGAAGAGGTTCTTAGGAACAAGTGGAGGAATCACCCACCGCCCTCCTACACTTTCAACAAGGGTTACCTTCCAAGCCCATCCAAGGTGAACCAGAAATAGCCTTTCGGTTTACCTAGGTATGAACCTTATATGTCAAGAGACTAGAGGTTACCTTAACTATACCAACATTATGGGGGGACAGTTGTAAGCCTGACTCGTACGCATCGGCAGGGTAGCTGAGCCCGAAACTGTGTCTAGGACAGAATCCCTAGATGCATACAAGTCCTGATTTACGTTTCAACAAGGAATCATAGGGTTATCTTCTCTATCCAATGCCTCTATGCGGCCTCGTGCTTGACTCCCATTTGAGAGGAGCTTCCCAGATACTATCGATAAAGAGAAGGATTTACCTATCGATTGGTCCACTATGTCTAAATTTTAATACTTATGGGAAGTTTACACTTCCTATCCCACAAGTCTAGCCTAAGCTAGTAGGTGTATGGCCCTAAAAAATAAAAATTACTAATAGATTTTAATTATTGCGTTCATTTTAAGGGCTATTTTTTACTCAAAAGGCAAGTGGAGTGAAAGACTATGATGTTTTTGACTCAATACGAAATATAAAAAGCAAAGGTGTATACTTCCAAAGCAAATTATCACTAAAAAAAATAGGCTTCTTTTCTTTTTGTAAATGTAAATTGATGAAAATGCAACGATAAAGAGAACACTAAGACTATATTTTTGTAGTTTTTTGAGATTATATTTTAAAAACTGAAAATAAAATACTCTATGCAAAATCAAATGAAAAAGCTTCTAAATGTTTTCTTTTCACTTTTTAAAATGCTCAAAGACTACTATGCACCTAAATGCATCAAACTTGAGTATGCTTGAATTAAAAAAACTGTATAAAGTAAGCAAAATGAAGTAAACAGATTAATAAGACCAAATATCAACCACCTAAGGAAGACTTGGAACCCTAGCTTGGGTGGATAGAATGAAATAAAATCACTGAGATCAAACAAAGGCAAGTGGAAAACCAAAAACTATCCAAAAATAGAATGGGATATACAACGTCTAGAACCCTGATCACTGATTCAGACAACTAACACTTGAACCTATAACCCAAATAGGAAAATCCACTTCAAGTTGCTAACAGAAAACAATCTAAACAATAAGAACTCAAGGGCTTTACAAGAAAGCACAAGGTATGGACAACAAAGTCATCAAACTCACAGTGCAATGCTTATAAGGAAGACCAACCAACAAGCAAACTTTAAAGAGGGACATGGACAAGCAAACCCTAGCCCAAAAATTTCAATGCTCAGGCTTGTACATGACTGTGTATAAGGGAAAACCATGTATTGTAAGTAACTATCCTAGAGAGCAACCTGCGTACGTAGGCCTCTGTACGCGACTGTATGTAAGAGCAACCTGCGTACATGTGCAAAATTTTCTAATAAAAAGAAAATTTTTCAAGGTCTTCAAACACCACTCTAAGCATGAACCAAGACAGGACACCACACACAGAATCAAGGCAAATATTGGGCAACAGTCAACATAAATAACCCATAGCAGTCCTGATTCCCCAGTATGGTCACCATTTCTGTTGTTCAGGGAACACCCTTATAACCTAGGGTCTGGGGTTACCAACGTACTTCTAAAACTTGCAGATAATTAGCTTTAAAGTATAGAAAAGGAATAGGAAGAAATGTTGAACTCACCTGATTAACGATGGTTGATCCAAGCTTTCTCTTCTCTCGCTTTGCTTCTCTCCAAAGCTTTCAGCGATGCACCTCCTTCACCTGCAAAGAGCAAGTTCTCCAAGTACAATCTTATGCATGTATATATGACAAGTTAGATGAACAATATATAGAGTGCTTAATAAAAAACATTCATCAAACATGATACATGAAAGAGACTCAACACAAAGTTGGAAGAAGAATTCTCTTTATTAACAATAGTGAATAAGATAAGTGTACAACCCAACGCCTGAGACAAGGACTCCTCTGCAACCAAAGGATTCTGAGTTTTGCTGCTCCAAAGACTTCTGAGGATATACCACTAGCATAACTTTGCTCTCCAAGTATGATTGATTAATGCCCTCCCTGAGGCCTCTATTTATACTTTGGGAAATAGGGCGGTTTCAAAGGTTGAGGAGGTTGAGACAATTGAGATAGTTAATGATTAGGGCTCAACAAATCTCCATTAATCGTGTTTTATTATTTTTAAAGTTGAATGGATGTGTACATGACTATTGATATTGGCAACCCATGTATGACACGTGAGTTGATATAAGGGAAACTCGCGTACAGATCTGTACGTGGGTTGTAATGAAGATACTCGCGTATAGTACGTGGGATACTGTGGAGATAGTCGCATATGTACGCGAGTTGCTATGGAGATAGTCACGTACAGCAATCAACATATAGAAAGGTAAAATGGCAAGTTAGTTGGATAGTGAATGCATCTCATGTCATGCCCATATATAGTGTTTAGGCAGCCTTCAATCCATAAGTGTCTTTTTGTGTACCAACATATGAAGTGTCAGCACTCGGACGGAGAAGTGCCATTTGGGTTGATAACAGATCATCACATGGTGGATGAGTGTTGATCTATACAAATTTCCACAAAAATAGTATGTTCATATGAGCAAGATGACATGGTGTAGGATAGGTGTGGATCATGCATGGGTGGGAAGGCATAAACATGATCAACTATGAAGTAATTAGCTTATGCAATATACTAGTTATCCTTAATATTTTTGTAAATATTTATACCCCTATTACACATGACATGCCATTTGATCAATTAATTATTTAAAAGAAGTAGGTATGTTGAACTCTACAACTTCCTCAATTTATCCTTTTCTCCATTATGAACTGTGAAATACTCTATGTTATGATAGGTAATGGTTTTCATTATGTTAGTATGAGGTTCACCGCCTACGTGGAATCCATTGTTTACATTGATTTTAGTTACAACACGTCTAATATATGATCTACCTTTTCCACAACGTTGTATCATTGATTTTACTATACAGGTGGAATTTAAAATAGAGGTTAGTAGTTACGATGGCTTAGGGATTTATATTACTATTATTATTAGGGGTTGATTTTTTAGGGTTTAGTGTTAAAATTTATGGTCCATAACATCTTTTTTTAATCTCATGAACCATGCATGGATCCATAAACCAACACACCTCTTAAATAAACAATATTTTTCCCAATAGGTGTTTATGTTGGTCATTCCAACATTTGAAACGTAATGGATGGTTGTTTGAGATATGATCATGGTTTGGGGCGATATCCCACCAAATTAGGTTGTAACATTTTTTCCCTTAATCTCCATCATCAAAATTCACATTTGAAAAAATAGCATCTATGTTTTCTATCCATTATGTTACCTCTCAAATTGGCACACCATTGTAAATCAAGGCTATGTATACCTAGGGATAGTGATAGTAAATTTGAGAGAGAGTTAAACCCAATGTCACCACAGTCTAACTTCTCAACACTTTGGGTAAATACAAAACCTAAGGGAGACTCTAATCATTGAAATATACATGAACCAGCAACAAGCCACAAATACCATACACAAAACCTTAATGTCTATGATCAATGCCTTATCAAAGCCAAAAAATATCAAAGCAAGCCACACCAATCATATATAAATGGATTTATTCACATTTTCACAAATACCAAATAATATAACTCCTTTTAAGCCAATTTCACACTTTCAAATACAATGTCACACTTCCCAAGGAAATCACTTCAAAAAGTGTCTCCTTAAGGAATAATGGACTTTTGGACTAGGGCACAATTGGAGGTTAAGCCAAAAATAAAAAATTCCCTCAAATTCACCAATTATAAGGGTTTCACATATATCAATGCACTTCTCAAAAGAGAATGCTCTCCAGGGTTTGTGGATCTCTCTAGGGTTTGTGGATAAAACCTTAGGGTGAAATTTTAGCATGGACCATGTTATATTTTTAAACGTTTTATGCACAATAAGAAGAAGATCGTTGAAATAATGGAAATCACAACAAGGAAAAGAAGTGACAAATATTTATCCAAGGAAACCCTCGTGGGGAAGAAAACCCAACAAAACTTCCTTGATATAGAATCCAACCAAGTATAGTGTAAGAGCACAAGACTAATATACATTGTTTCTCGTTGTCCAAATGGTCTCCTCTTTCTCTCTATAGTGAACTGCTTCAACTGTGAATGTGTTAAAATGAGGAGGGCACCTCATATATTTATACACACCAATTGTGAATTCTAATCACTCAACATGGTCAACTTCACCTTCCCAACAGGGTCGACGACTTGAACTAGCATACATAAAAATACATTTTAATAGTTCTTTTCTGGGTACTATTGACCCAAATTACAACGGAGGTTTTACCTCAAGAATTTACATGACCAATTACATTAATGAAATCCCTAATCGTTGGAACAAAATCTCTAGAAAGGAGGGATAATAACAATATTAGAAAAATTACAATTAGAATATCTTCCACCCTTACATGATTTCAACACTCCCTCTTAACAAGGAAGGTATTCTACATCAACAATAACAACCACAACTATTGTTGTATAACTGAAAGGTAGATATATCTATCATAGGAAGTTTTGTAACAACGTCATCATAAGCATCATTTTTATCACAGAACATTATCATCATGGAACATCATCATTATCTGCAACATCAATAGTATGTGAATACTGTAATATCATCATCATCTGCAACACTATCATTTGTGAATACTAGGACACCGTCATCATCTACAACATCATCAGTATGTGAATACTGGTACATCATCATGATATGGAACATCATCAGTATGTGAATACGAGAACATCATAATCATTCGCAACATCATTGGTATGTGAATATTGGAACATCATAATCATTCGCAACATCATCGGTATGTGAATATTGAGACATCATCATCATCTGCAACATAATCAATATGTGAATACTGGGACAATAACAACATCATTAACATGTTAGTGATAAAAAAAACATCATCAACAAATAAATGCTAGATCATCATTTGCATCATCATCATAGAAATGTTGGAATACATCATCATCATTAGCATAAAATTCTAAGACAACTACAACAACATCAGCACACAGTGTTGGGACCACAACCACATCAACATCATCAGCACAAAGTGTTGGGATCACAACCACATCAACATCATTAGCACAAAGTGTTGGGACCACAAACACATCAACATCACCAACACAAAGTGTTGGGACCACAACTACATAATCAACATATAGTGTTGGAACCACAACCACATCATCAATATAGAGTGTAGGAACCATAACCACATCTGAAGTAGAATCACAGTGAGCACTCTGGTAGACCCAACTGGACTTTTCTAGCTTACTAATCCTTTCGGGACAACCAAGCCTAGCCAGGGATACTGATTTACTTGGATACCAAACAAGCCTTATCTAACTTACTAACCCTTTTGGTCAAAACAAGCCTAGCAAGACATACTAATCCCCCTAGGATCAACAAATATTTTTTAGTATTGATATACCAATCCCAATGGGATCAAATAAGCCTTATCAGGATGACATACCAATCTTAGAATAAGTTGTGACTCCACTGCAATAAGCACCACTACCACATCCACATCATCACTCCCTCTTTCGAGAGAGGTCCTTACAGAATACACCAAGCTTATCTCAAAAACATTTAAACTTTACACAAGACAGAGGCTTAGTCCATACATCAACCACTTGTTCCTTGGTAGGGACATATCAGAGCTATACAACTCCCTTCTACACCATGTCTCGAATATAATGAAACTTTATCTCTATGTGTTTGTAATTATCAAGAAACGCATGGTTCTCTGACATCTTGATGCAACTTTTATTATCGCAGTAGATATCAATCACATCCATCTCTGTATCGAACAATATTGTCAGCAACTTATGGAGCCAAACGAATTCACTACAATCTGAACATGTGGTAATGTATTCATCCTCTGTTGTATTGAGAGCAACACAAGTCTGCTTTCCATTGAGCCATGAGATTACACCTAATCCCAAACTGAAACAAAACCCTAGGGTACTATTTCTGTAATTGGTGCTCTTAACCGAATTTGAATATGTATAATCATGAAGCCTAATCTCACCATGTGATGCATATCTGAGGCCACAATCTAGTGTACCCTTAAGATACCTCATGATCACATGTTTTTCTGAAACTAAGTGAACATTTTGAGGCTCCACCATATACTGAATCAGTGTGTTTACATCAAAACATATATATAGTCGAGTATTCACCGAATACATTAGAGAGCTAATAATCTATCGGTATAATGTAAAATCAACCATATTTGAGGAATCATCATTCAATAGCTTCAAGTTGGTCACCATAAGGGTGTTCATAGCTTTCCAATCTATCATCCCAAGTCTCTTTAGTACTTCAAAAACATATTTTTCCTGGCTTAGGAAAATCTCTTCTAGCAACTTCCATAGGTCAAGATCGAGAAAATAGTGCATCATGCCAAGACCTTTCATCTCGAATGCTACTGCAAGCTTCTTCTTGCATTCATCAATAAGATTCTCTTCACTCGTCAGGAATAGATCATCAACATATAGCAATAGAATCATGATACTTTCATCGACAACATTATAGTATAGGTTGGAATCTACTTTACTCTTGGTAAATACAAATCTCATTAGAAATCCATAAATTCTTCCATACCACGCTATGGGTGCTTGATTTAACCCATATAATTCTTTCTTCAATCTGCATACATGTGAGTTTATGTCATGGGTTTCAAAACCTGAAGGTTGTTCAATGTATATTTCTTCTTCTATCACACCATTTAGAAATGTAGTATTTACATCCATTTGGTGTAGCCTCCATTTCATTTTGGCTACTAAGGAAACAAAATTTCTGATTAAGTATATGTTGCTACTGGTGCAAAAGTTTCTACATAATCAATTCCCTTTCTGTGAGAATCCTCGAGCTACAAATATTTCCTTGTAATTCTCAATACTTCCATATGCTGAGTGTTTTGTCTTGAATATCCATTTCGAAGAAACAACTGACTTCTTGCTTATTCTTGGTACTACATCCAAAACACCATAAGTTATGATCGGTTGGTATTCTTCGAGCATTGCATTCACCCATTCCTTTTTTTTGTAGCCTCTTCAAAATTTATAGGTTCTGCATCAACAAGATTACACATTAAGCTGAAAGTTATTATTATAATTTTTTTAACACTTTCTTTCTATAAATATAAATATTTTTACTTGTTTTTCTTTCCTTACATATTTTACTTGCCTGGGTGGTAAATATCCTTCTTTATTTTCATAGATATCTTTACTTAATTTTTTTTATACTTGTTGTGTGGTAATTATCCTTCTTTATTTTAGTTTTTACTTTCTTGGGTGGTAAATATCCTTCTTTCATATTGTAAATATCTTTACTAATTTTTCCCTTTTTTTTACTTTCCCCCTTGGGGCCATGAGCATGGAGTTAGATATTTATTTATTTGTTTGGTCTTTCTCTTGCAGTTGAGATAATGGCCCAAAGCCAATGTTTTGGTTAAATACCACGATCCAAAGAAACTCTGACGAATGCATGGTTAGTAGCTAGAATCAGTGAGGTGCCCAAAAAGGGCTTTGATACCAATGTTGTGGACTAACCCGATTCAAACACGAGATATCCATAAGAATAGAAAAAATAATCCATATGGACAAAAATAAATGTATAATGAGTAATATGAATATGGTGTTTTTTTCCTTGATATTTTTGCAATTTCCATGTGCAACTGACCTGGTTGGAGTGCAAGAGTAGAATGTAGTGGGTTGATATTCGATATAATTTGTTTTTCCTTGGTATATTTTTTTTAATAGACAAAGGTGTGATGTGGTCAACGACTTGATTTCAAAAAATATATGGAATCAATGGCCAAAATCAAAGGTTTAGAGAAGCTCTGAGAAGGTAATGGCCAAAAACTATAATCAATTTGTTGTCATCAAATCTGCTCCAACAAAATTTCAGTTTTTGGCAGCATCCAGATGTCAAAGTGACCACTCATGTTTCAATTTGAATACCAAGATCAGATGGAAAATCACTCACGATGGCACTCATGTGGAAGAAAAGTAAGTTCTGGAATGTAAATGTTAAAATTGCATTAATCTCTATAGCATTCACAAAGAACCAAGTGTTTTGCATTTAAGTTAATAATGTCTCCACCAGGTGTACATGTAAAGAAGTATCGAATATATCTCCAAAGAACAAAGCCTAAGCCATCAAGCTTCTAGATGTCATGCTAAACATCAAGGAGTGAATACTATGTTTCCAGCATTAAACATCTATGGGAAATGTCTATGGGTTGGAAGATATGCATCACACATGGATGAATGTTTCAAACCCCTAAACATATTCATTTTAAGAAGAAATACCATGATTTCATGTCAGTATCATGAAGATCATAAGCTCCATAATCCACTTACATTGATGCAGAAATTTTATTGTGTAAATTACCAATATTAAACAATGAGTAGTTAGGGTTCAACGTGATTATGAAATTTCAGATTCTGATTAAATTGGTGCTTGCAGTGAACAGGAATTAATTAAATAATTTACCAATAGTTGTGGATCCATGGTTTATCAAAGGAAATACATGTGGAGAACTAAACTAAATGTACAATGAGATGAGGTAAATCGTGACAAATCTAGAGATAGTAAGACAATGGAGTAATGAGGTCCAGGAAGGAGATCATTCTCAGGCTAATCTTATACATTTCATGATCAAGCCTTCTTCACCAGCTTCAACAAAATGACCGTTTGGCTCGACATCTGAAAATCCTCATGCCCCTTCTTTGATATGGTTTTCATATCAAAATCACTATATGTTAAGGTAATGGTTTTAGTATTGAATAAGGTAATGAAGAGCATAAATACCAAAAAAGAGAAGTCCACGAGAGTATAGGAATGCATATCCAAAGAGAAACATTTGATATTCTCTCTAGTTTGATGATCATCCAATGCTGCATTCTTGGAGGAAAAGCAGTCGGTTGGAGAGAAAATTTCAAACGATAGACAGTCATAAAAAGACAATTGTACTTTGGAAACAAACATTTCATACCCGGTGGATGAAGAATAGGTGGTATAAAATATTTTAGGCTAAAAAATCATATCCAAATTTTATGGCGATGGTGAAGTATATATCCCAAATTTTATGGTGAGAATCAGCAAACAAAGAATTGTTCCAGATATTTAGTGAACAAGTAGCAATTTCTAGAGCATTTGAAGATTTCGAAGTAGAAGATTAGCATCAAATATTTCCATCTTTTGAAGATCGAGCAATTCTAGTGTTCTTGTGATTAATTCGATATTTATTATTAGATTGATATTCAAAAAGTGGGTAACAACCTGAATAGTCTAGAAATTACAAAGTCTTATATATTTGATTGATTTTTGTAATAGAAGAGGGGGTTTCCAGCCAAGAGGGCTGAGGATGTATTGGAAGTCAGACTGCTATATGCATTTTGTATATCTTAATATGAAATGTTTTCTTTGAAATGATTATGATCATGATCTTGTTGTGCTTTTATACATGAATTGTATCTAGTTATGATTTTATCTTGTGTGTGGTATTGATAATCCATTACAAGATTCTTATAATGATGTGCAATTACCTTTAAATGTCTTGTTGTAGAACCATATTCATTCTTTATAAATTCATGCTTGTAGTCTTTCTTATTATTGTATTTTACAATGATACATTTCCTGTTGTTTAATCTTTAAACCTAGCCTGATCTGTGTACTATTATACCTCCATCACTCTATCAACTCAGTTACCCATTAAACCAATTTTAAAGATTCACTAGCCATGCTCCTTATGCAGTCAAGGTGCATATTTTAGTGATAACATCTTCTGGCGTCGTTGCCAGGGACAGAGGAGTGAATATATATTCTCCGAGAAGAATGATAATGAATATATCCTGTCTTTGATGGTGAAAGAGGGCCGATGACATAGTGGCTGCAAATTATTCACCTGGAGACTCCAACTACTGTAGATCCAGATTTTAAAATCTTCATTGATGATTTCATTGGACTAATGAGGACTTCTGATCTGGTTTCTATTGTTTCAAGGTATGCATGTCTAGATTTTACAGAACTTCCTGGTTTTTTGAATCTTATTCCTTTGAATGAATATTTGTTGAGAAATGGTCCTAAATTCAATGGAGAAGATCTTAGTTTAGCTATGAAACACATATCTATTTTTCGTGAATTTACTGAGTTACTTAGAGTTAATTAGACTATTCTGTGATTCATTACAAGGAAAGTGTAAAAGTTAGATTGAATATTTGTCTATTGGGTCAATTAGATCATTAACATATTTTTGGATTATCTTTCTAAATACATGGATGGAGAAGATAGATTTTAGGGAAGATTCTCTTTCCGTTAAAAATTTCAAGGAATGGAATGATATGAGCATTGATGTGGATGAAAATTTTTCTTCCCTTTTGTCTTCTTATTTAAAGTCAAGTTCATGTAACTCGGAATCTAAAGTCATCTTTTTAAAATAATTTGTTGCATTTATTGAGAAAAAGATTGAAGATTTAAAGGTCAAGATATAGAGTTTGTCTTTTCAAATCCCTTTTCAGCCGTCTTTTGATATCAAGACTGAGAATAAAGACAAGGTTGATGATCCAAAACTGAGAAAGTGGTATGACCCGGTAGCTGACTATAATTGATTCAAGGTTTTAGTATTCATTTCATGATAAGTCTGAAAATCAAACTTATAGACAGATGTTGATTTTTGTACCTGTATTCATCTTTCTAATACACAGATCAATATTTTCATCAATTATGAAGATACTTGTATGGCTTCATCGGAAGCATGCTTTTACTTGATCAAAGTTGTAGTTTTGGTTAGTGTAGATAGTGTGGATAAATAAGCTTGATGCTTCAAGCATTTCCTTAAGTTTGTAGTGTGAGTAGTTTGAATTTATAGTGTGCTTTAAGTTTGCAGTATAAGAAGAGCAGGATTTCAAGGTTTGGAACAGGTTAGGAATAAGATATAAAGACTCCAGCCCAATGGAGACAAAACACTGGTTGCAGTGATGGATTGGAAAGGAACAGTTCTACTTGTTATTGGAAGCTCACAGGGAGCATGCCATCCCTAGATGAAGCTAGATGTTGTCATTAGATATGCTCCAACAAAATTTCAGTTTCTGACAGCATCCAAATGTCAAAGTGACTACTCAGGTTTCAATTTGAATGCTGAGATCAGATGGAAAATCACTCATGATGGCACTCATGTGGAAGAAAAGTAAGTTCTGGAATGTAAATGTTAAAATTGCATTAAGCTCGATAGCATTCATAAAGAACCAAACATTTTGCATTTAAGTCAAGAATTTCTCCACAAGGTGTGCATGTAAAAAAGTACCAAATATATCTCCAAAGAATAAATCCCAAGCCATCAATCTTCCAGATGTCACGCTAAGCATCAAGGAGTGAATACTAAGTTTCCAGCATTAAACATCTATGGGCAATGTCTATGGGTTGAAAGATATGCATCACACGTGGATGAATGTTATAAACCACTCAATATATTCATTTTAAGTAGAAATACCATGATTTCATGTCAGTATCATGAAGATCATAAGCTCCATAATCTTCTTACATTGATGCATAAATTTTATTGTGTAAATTGCTAATATTAGACAATGAGCAGTTAGGGTTCAACGTGATTATGAAGTTTTAGATTCTGATTAAATTGGTGCTTGTAGTGAATACGAATTAATTAAATCATTTACCAATAGTTGTTGATCCATGGTTTATCAAAGGAAAGACATGTGGAGAACTGAACTAAATGTACAATGAGATGAGGTAAACCGTGACAAATCCAGAGATAGTAAGACAATGGAGTAATGAGGTCTAGGAAGTAGTTCATTCTTGGGATGCTCTTGTACATTTCATGATCAATCCTTCTTCACCATATTTGACAAAATAACCATTTGGCTTGACATCTGAAAATCCTCATGCCCCTTCTTTGATCTGGTTTTCATATCAAAATCGCTATATGCTAAGGTAATGGTTTTGGTATTGAAGAAGGTAATGAAGAGCATAAATACCACAAAAGAGAAGTCCATGAGAGTATAGGAATTCATATCCAAATAGAAACATTGGATATTCTCTCCAGTTTGATGATCATCCAATGCTGCATTCTTGGAGGCAAAGTAGTCGGTTGGAGAGAAAATTTCAAATGATAGATAGTCATAAAAAGACAATTGTACTTTGGAAACAAACATTTCATACCTGGTGGATGAAGAACATGTGATGTAAAATATTTTAGGCTAAAAAATCATATCCAGATTTTATGGCGATGGTGAAGTATATATCCCAAATTTTATGGTGAGAATCAACAAACACAGGATGGTTCCAGATATTTAGTGAACAAGTAGCAATTTCCAGAGCATTTGAAGATTCTGAAACAAAATATTAGCATCAAATATTTACAGCTTTTGAAGATCGAGCAATTCTAGTGTTCTTGTGATTCATTCAATATTTATTGTTAGATTGAGATTCAAAAAGCGGGTAACAACCTGAATAGTCTATAAATTGCAAAGTCTTATATATTTGATTGATTTTTCTAATAGGAGAGGGGGTTTCCAGCTGAGAGGGCTGAGGATGTATTGGAAGTCAGAATGTTGTATGCATTTTGTATATCTTAATATGAAATGTTTTCTTTGAAATGATTATGATCATGAGCTTGTTGTGCTTTTATACATGAATTGTATCTAGTTATGATTTTATCTTGTGTGTGGTATTGATAATCCATTACAAGATTCTTATAATGATGTACAATTACCTTTAAATGTCCTGTTGCAGAACCAGATTCATTCTTTATGAATTCATGCTCATAGTCGTTCCTATTATTGTATTTTACAATGATACATTTCCTCCTATTTAATCTTTAAACCCAGCCTGATATTTGTACTGTTATACCTCCATCACTCTATCAACTCAGTTACCCATTAATCCAGTTTTAAAGATTCACTAGCCATGCTCCTTATGCATTCAAGGTGCATCTTTTAGTGATAACACAATGAAAGTTCCTCAGAAAAGTGCTCTATACCAAATGTAGTGAACCAACTGGTTTAGACTACACATATCCAAAATATTTGGAATATTATAAATAAATCCATCTAGATAACCTAATAATTGAGTAAGAATATATGATTATTAAATATGAGATCATGATAATATATTACAATATGTGGGTTTTACATGTAGGCCATCGTTCCTTTTCAAATATAAAGGATATTCCTATTGACTTTAATTAACTATTACATTATATTTTATTTATTGTTTATTATTAATATTATTTATTTATTTTTGTATGTAACAACTAGCCTCACCCATGCATTCAATGATGTGATTTAATTATCAAAATGAAGCAATTGATTCATTTAAAACACATTGAAACAATTAGATGAGTTCTATTAAGGTTAACACATGGAAATAGAGGATTTAATCTCCTTTAGGCACCCTTCCTCTTCCCCCCTAGTGAAATCATAGCCCTTGTAATGCTCTTTACACAACCATCTTGGACCATTTTATTGATTATTATTTTTCCAAAATAATATTTACATAGATTTTACATCATCATGATAAGCCAACCACATAGTCAATATAGAAATATTAAGATCACATATTCCTAGCCATTCACTAGTCGTGCTTGTTAGTTCTTAAAATATTATAGCAGTATAACTTTATTACGTATAAACAATAAGATCTAGAAGAAATACAAAGAACAGAAACAAAGAACACAAGACTTTATCCTGGTTTTAGCACCCTGTAATTTTCCTATGGTTGCAGTAGGAAGTCACGGAGGTAACCATTTCAAATGAACTTTAGACTGAATTCTAGCCAATGCAATCATAGAGGGATCTCTCATTGTCATGGTGGCATTCACATGTACATATGGATTTAAAAAAACATGCAGAAGGCTAGATTTCTGTTGGTAATAGAGTTATTTGTAAATTAAAATATTGAAAGACTTGAACAGATATCGAAACCATAGGGCAACAGAGTCACAGTCTAAAACATTCAAGGACATTACAACAGATGTTGAATGATAATTTTCTCTTCTGTATTATGAGGAAAAGTAAGTGCAGCATTCAACCAAATATCTTTAAGTAGTGGTAGGAGAAATAAGAAAATCCCAGCACGACAAGGGGCACCTATCGATGGATGAATCCCTTGCAACACCTTTAGAAGAATAACATAATGAGGGAAATGGCAGATATGGAGCATCTAATTGTGGATGAATTCCATAAAAACCATTACAAACACATAACGAATGCTACATATGAATAAAATAGCACTTAAAGAAATGAATTATTCTCGTACAACTAGAAATCATTTTTGAAGAAAATAACACATATGAAAAATTGCATAAATAGAGAACACAAACTAAATACGGACACTGTGATGAATCTCATAACTGTAGAGAAGCATTTTCATTACTACTCCCAATTTTTTTTATAGAGCTACAATACCACCACTGAGGCCTAAAAAATGAAAGTCAATCCAACCCTTGTCCTCCTCTGAGGAGGTTCTATTTATAATGTAAATTACCCCTGGGATATGTCCCAAACAGGGTATCAAAGTTGGTTACAAAAAATGGGATTAACCCAGAACAATCATGCCAAAACCTAACAAAATACCTAACGTGGTAGATTCACCATGATTTACTACCAAAATAGGTAGTAAGAAGTGACGGGCATGCTGGATCAAAAGGCACTACAACATCTGGATGAAGGCATGCTTGCTTTGACAGTGACGCTTCCATAATGGTTTATCCCTTTCACGCGTACCCCCTTTCGTACTAGCTAAATTATCTCAATAACCTTTTCCACTTCTGACTTTTATGTTCATTCTATGTTATATAACCATGTTCTTCCTGTGTTCACAACCAACGAGAAGTTTATGTTCCTTCTGTGTTCAGCCCCCGTCCGGTATATATGTCTATCAACAACATTTTTATTTGCATAGAATTGGAGAAGACAACCCTATTTTTCCGACAATACTAAATCCTTGATGGGCTTGTCATTCTTGTTTATTTCTCCTACCAGGAGCAGATCCTTACTACTAGATATGCCAATGCAACTCCTCTTTGGATTCATCATCACCCTCAATGTAGTTGGCATCATCAATCAATGACAATGATGATAAATCCCTCTATTCCCCCCCCTCGTACGAGAATTCATTCAGACCACTCATTCCTAGAAATGGATACTATGTACCATGATGATGGCATCCAAGGAGCTGTCTGGAGGTCTCGGTAGGATGCTTTTAGGACCGAGAAATCTAGGTAGTGCCCCCATGGGGATGTCACATTTTTCCAAGACAACGTTGGCTTCATTGAAATTAGAAAATTTTTCTAATGTGATGAACATATTTATACTTACCTTATAGGCATCAAAATATCCTCCTAATTTGATGAATATCTCTACCTCGATGGCTGGAACTACTATAGCGTGAAGACCCAGAAATGACTGAAGTCCTTGGTAGCGCCCAACGATCAACATAACGTATCGAACAATAATATTTTTGAGCATACAAGTCATTGTAGGTACCTTATCAGGCACTTTAGGCTTCTGATTAGAACAAAAATTGGTCATCCTTTCTCTCCACCAGTATTTACTCAATCCATCTCCCCAATAAAGCCCAAACTGTGGCCTTATAACAAGCTGGGTGTTGGAGCTCAGCTAAGAATTTGTCCACTCTTCCCACGTTCCTTCATCAAGTGACATGATAACAACATGAATGGTCATGTGGGATGTGACTTATGTCGCCTCTCCTATTGTGACCTCATGGTATCATTGTCAGAAGTGACCTCCAACTTCATTGGTGATCATCCTTAAATGATCTCATGGTGTGTTGACTTGACCTATATCATTTCATCAATCTCTCCTTATGATGAAGATGATTTTCCTTTGTTTTCATCATCTAGTTTCCTTATCATACAACGTGTGAAGCCATACTTTCCCCTTGTCACCTGATAATTTTGGCATTCATCCTTATCATGCGGGTCAGGCAATGAACCTTGAGACTCCGCAGTGTGATATGCATCATCGATATTTCATGTCCCCTTCTCCATTTCGTAGCCCATTTCCTCCTTATTTCCCTTGGAATATTCGAACAATGAAAGAGACCCTCACCATAGATCTACTCAGTGCTATATCTCGATCATTCAACCATGTGGCCCCTACCCTACTTCGTGATCCACCTACTGGTTAACCTTCGTGCATGTCCCTATTTAAAAACAGATTAGGGTCATCGGTTAATTAACCCGAAGAATATATGTCATTGAGGGTGTGAGGTGTTAGGTGGTTTTGCATCATCTCATTCCCTTATCCACTGCGCATCTTCCTGCTGCAAAAATGGTTGGGACCATTGATCGGATCCTTACCAGATCATTGTTGTTCAAAAGTGTGGGGCCTTCCGACACTTCACAACCATCCTTCGTCTTATCTATTGTGCTAGTTGGGGCGGAGAAGAGGCTCTCCTCCATAGATATTTATCATAGAGGATCCCAATCATTTAATATGTGTAGGCCCTCTTGGGGATTGCAACCTCGATGCACCCTTTATCTTCCTAGTGCTTTTCACTGTGCAAGCCCTCCATAACTGTTGATCTGTGCTACCATCTCATCCAATGACTGATTTTTCTCGATGTTTACTCTTGCACTGCCCATGTCAAGTTTAAGTGCCATGGGATAACCCAATTCCTTGCTCGGGCTTGGGATAAGCTTCCTTAGTGAACTCAAAATCCTTAGACACAAAGAGTTTTTGCTTATATCCCCTTCTTCAAGGAAATTACTACAGATGCCTATCCAAAATTTAGCACAAGTGCTAACAGCGGCTCCAACTCGGGGATGTTATCCTCCCTATGAGGTAGAAAAGAACTTGCGTAGATCATGTGCCTGATCCATAGGGCCGGTTTCAATTAATTCTTGGGGACCCCCCGGCATGCTCTAAAAACAAAAACTGAATAGACAAGGAAAAATAAAACGAAATAAATTCTCAAAGGAAATTCTCAGCATGCCGAGCTTATTCATTTCTACCTACCCTTCCTACTGAGCATCAATTCCTAGTAAGGTTATCTCTAACTTCCAGTGAAGCCAATCAAGCAGGTGGTTTCATATGTGGATTATGTCTTCATGCTTGATAAAAAATAGTAATGACAAGATGAATAGTAAGAGCCTATGGCTGAAGATATCTGATTTTTACTATACACAACTAACTCACCACTCTCATTGTTAAGCTTCTCCACACATATGGCCACTGGGTCATGATAACCCTTTGAAAATTATGTTGTACACCTGTCATGACAAAAATTCTCCACGTACTCAGCCATTGGATCATTAAAACTGTGACTGTCTTCAACTTCTCCTGGCATTCACCGGCTCCATAATTTCTGCTCAAAATGAAACTCCCCCTATGTACTGTTAAGCTTTTCTTCAAAATAACCATGAAAAGGAAGCTCATGACCACCCGTACCTGAGACACTAGCTGCCTCCTCCCAAATTCCATAATTTGAACCCTACTCTTCCTTATGCATTTCACAGGAAATGTTTTCAATAAAATCTAGTGAAATGCACTCTTCTTGACATATATATTCTGCATTGGAAGGATAAGAAGTGATATCCCACTTAGGACCCTCATCCTCCAAGTAGTCATCCTCATATTCATCATATAGTGGAGGGCTGAGAACTTCCTCAAAACCTCCACAGATAGGGCTTGCAATAGGAAGGAGACTTCCTTCACCAAATAAATTATAATATCCCTCCTGTGTGGCCCTAGGATGCTCTTCTATGTACTCATAAAGGGGAAATCTAGGATGCACTGTAGATTCTAGTTGTTCACCCCCTTCACCATCCATCCTAAAAAATGTCACGACATCATTCCTCACCCCCGTTTCTTGATCTTGATTAGAAACCTTTAATATTTGTTTCACAAAATCAAATGAGGAAAAGCATAATGGCAGGTAGTTACCTTCCTCCTGTTGAATATATTCTTCATGGGAAGCAGGATTGGGAGGCGGAGGATACTTTAGTTGTTTGTCCTCTTCCTTTTCCACAATTAGAGGAGGCCCCGTATGTTCCTACAGATCTTCAGGCACCAGTTTGGGATTGATCAACACACGAGGGTCCTCTAAATTCCCAATTTCTTATGGGAGAGGGGTTGTGGTCCATCATGAATCTCTCTTCCCACCTCTCCATGGCTTCCATCATCTCATTCCTCCTGGACTCTGGTGTGTTAGAGGGAGGAAGTTGGGTGAGATCTTTGTTCTTTGTTCTTTCTTCTTCTTCTCTCCCCTTCTTCCTAGCAGTATTCAGGTTCATTTCTATCTCTATGGCATCATTTATCATGTCTTCTAGAGAAACTAACCTTCTTTTACTCATCCATAAGGTGAATTCACTATCAAAAGCTTTAGTGTACTGGAGTTGGGTAGCACTAGGAGGAGGTTTGAACTCAAAAGGGATAACGTTATATATTTTCATGAATCTATCAGAGAATTTTTGGACAAACTCGCTCTCTTTCCTCCTTATAGAATAGAACTGGGACAAGAACCTCCTGGGTTCTTTCCTTTATTCCCATTATTTCTTGAAAATATCCTCAAAATATTGATAGTTCATAATGGAGTTGTCTGGGAGGTCGGTGAACCATCTTCTCACCTCTCCAGCTAGGATTTGGGAAATTAGTCTGAACTTACTGTCACCATGGTCTACTTCTTCTAGGTCATTCCAGTCTGTAAATGATCCCAAGTGTTCCTTAGCTAAATACCCCTTCTTCCTAGTAAATTGTTTAAGCCTTTGGGCGTACCCCTGGGGATGGTCATGGAGGACTATAGGGAGAAGTATGGGGGAAAACCGTTTAGCCTTTTTTGGGACTTTAGTGGGTCTTTTAGGAAGGACTATAGAACTAAATGATGAAGGCTCTTGGAGCTCTGAAATGGAGGGGGGGGGGGTAAGGTCACAGCGGCAGATGATCCTTTGACCGTAGAGTTTAATACATCCCATCTAGGGGAGGGCAGAGGTTGTTCCAGATCAGACTAGGGCTGGAGATCCCTATACAGGGGCTTAGAAAAGGGCACATGGTCAGTAGTAACCTCATGAGCCTCATAGGGATGATTATTTTCCTCGTGGGGCTTGGATGAAGGGTTTTGTTCCAAATCATATGTAAAGGGAAAAGGGGATTTCCTGGTCCTTAAAGAAGGATATACATGGGTGAACTTAGGGTCTTGTCCTGAGGGTGATAGATATTGGAAAATTGTTTTGTACAACCCAGAGAAATATAGGAAAATATGTGCTAAGAAGGACAAGATATCTTGGAGAAAAACATCCGAGTACCTCATTTTTCACCATGCCCTTCCAGGATTTTCTGTATTGGGCTCATTGTCCCCAGTGGAGTCACCATGGAACCTCTGAAGATATTTGTAGCTTATGGGTGGTCGGTGTTCCCAGTGGATTCACCTTCAAAGGCTCTGAGTGGAGTCACTAGAGCATATAGAACCAATATGTGTCTAGGACCAACTACTCAACCAGGTCATATAACTAAGAAATGTTTTTTTTACCAGGGGTGATTTGCTCTTTTAGTCCTTGAAAATGGTGCCAATATGTTAGCACCCTGTAATTTTCCTATGGTTGCGGTAGGAAGTCACAGGGGTAACCATTTCAAAACAAATTTAGACTTCATTCTAGCTGATGAGTTAGAGAGGGCTCTCTCATTGTCACAGTAGCATTCACATGTACATATGGATTTAAAAAAGCATGCAAAAGGCTATATTTCTGCTTGTAACAGAGTTATTCATAAATTAAAAGATTGAAAGACAAATAGATATCAAAACCATTGGGCGATGGAGTCATAGTATGAAACATTCAAGGAAATTACAATAGATGATGAATGATGATTTTCTCTTATGTATTATGAGGAAAAGTAAGTGTAGAATTCAACCAAATATATTTAAGCGGTGGTAGGAGAAAGGAGAAAATCCCAACACGACAAGTGGCACCTATCGATGGATGAATCCCTTACAACACCTTTAGCATAATAATATAATGAGGGAAATGGAAGAGATGGAGCATCTAACTATGGATGAATTCCATAAAAACCATTACAAACACATAAGGAATGCTATATCTGACGAAAAGAGCGCTTAAAGAAACAAATTCTTCTTGTACAACTAGAAAGCATTTTTGCAGAAAATAACACATGAAAATGGCATAAAAAGAGAACACAAACTAAATACAGACACTGTGATGAATCTCATAACCAGAGAGAAGCATTTTCATTATGACTCCTAAAAATGTTTGCAAAGCTACAATATTGGTGCTAAGACCTTAAAAATGAAATTCAATCCAACCCCTATCCTCCTCTGAGGATGTTCTATTTATAATGTAAATTACCCCTAGGATATGTCCCGAAACAGGGTATCAAAGTTGGTTACAAAAAATGGGATTAACCCAAAACAATCATGCCAAAACCTAACAAACTACCTAAGGTGGCATATTTGCCATGATTTACTACCAATATAGGCAATAAGAAGTGACGGGCATGCTGGATCAAAAGGAATTGCAGTGTCTGGATGAAGGCATGCTTGCTTTGACAATGACGCTTCCATAATGGTTTATACCTTTCGCGTGTACCCCCATGCCGTACTACTTGAATTATCTCCATAACCTCTTTTTCTTTTTACCTTTATGTTCATTATGTGTTCTATAACCATGTTCTTCCTGTTTTCACAGCTAGTGAGAATTTTATGTTCCTTCTATGTTCCGACCCCGTCTGCTATATATGTCTGATGACAACATTGTTATTTGCATAGACTTGGAGAATACAACCCTATTTTTCTAATAGTACTAAATCCTTGATGGGATTGTCATTATTTTTTGTTTCTCCTACTGGGAGAGGGTCCATCCTACAAGCTATGCCAGCACAAATCCTCTTTGGATTCGTCATCACCCTCAATGTAGTTGGCATTATGAATCAACAACAATGATGACAAAGCCCTCTGTTCCTTTCTCCCCCTGTATGAACATTTGTTCAGACCACCCGTTCCTAGCAATGGATATACTATGTACCACTGCGATGGTGTCTCGGGCCTTGTCTGGAGGTCTCATAGGGATTCTCTTAGGACTGGGAACTCTAGGTAGTACCCCCACTAGTTTGTCATATTTTTATAGGATAGCGTTGGCTTCATCGGCATTAGAAAATATTTCTATTGTGATGGACATATTTATACTACCCTTATCGGCATCAAAATATCCTCCTAATGTGATGAACATATCTACCCTGATGGATAGAACTGCTGCAACGTGAAGAAATGAAAATGATTGAAGTCACTGGTAGCACCAAGCGATCAATAGAACATATCGAACAATAGGATTTTTGAGCATAACAATCATTGAAGGTCTCGTATAAGGATCTTTAGGCTCCTTATCAAAACAATGATTGGTCATCCTTACTCTCCACCAATATTTACTCAATCTATCTCCCCAATAAAGCCCAAATTGTGGCCTTATAACAAGTTGGGTGATGGATCTCAGCTAATATTCCTTCCACTCTTCCCACGTGCCATCATCGAGCTATGACATGATGACAACACGAATGGTCACTTGGGATCTTGATCTGATTTCTCAAGTGGGGATGCCACTTATGCCACCTATCCTATTGTGACCTCATGGTATCATTAGTGAAAGTGACCTCTGACTTCACTCGTGATCATCCTTAAGTGATCTCATGGTGTGTGGACTTGACCTCTGTCGTTTCATTGATCTCTCCTTATGATGAAGACAATTTTCTTTAGTTTTCAGCGTCTAGCTTCCTTATCATACGACATGTGAATCCATACTTTCCCATTATCACTTGATCATTTTGGCACTCATCCTTATTACGTGGGTCAGGAAACGAACCTCGAGACTCCAGGGTGTGATATGCACCATCAATATTCTATGTCCCCTCCTCTGTTTCACAACCCCTTTCCTCCATATTTCCCTTGGCATCTTCAGATGATGAAATAGAACCTGGTCATAGATCTCCTCTATGCTATATCTTGACCATTCAACTATGTGGCCCCTACCCCACTTCATGATCAGCGCATTGGTTATCCTTCATGCATGTCCTTATTGGGAAACAGATTAGGGCCATTGGTTAATTAACCCACCAAATCTCTATCATTGAGGGTGTGAAGTGTTATGCTATTTTGCATCATCTCATTCCCTTATCCTTCGCGCACCTTCCCACTATGAAAATAGGCAGGACCATTGATTGGATCCTTGCCAAATTGTCGTCGTTCAAAAGCGTGGGGCCTTTCGGCAATTCATGACCATCCTTTATCTTATCTATTGTGCCAGTTGGGGTGATGAAGAGACTCTCCTCCATAGATATTTCTCATTAAGGATCCTAAACATTTAATATGTGTAGGCCCTCCTGGGCATCGCAACCTCGATGCACCCTTTATCTACCTAATTTCTTTCGGTATGCAAACCATCCATAACCATTGATTTGTGCTACCAAATCATTTGATGACTGATTTTTCTTATCATTTACTCCTTCATTTCCCATGTCAAGTTTACGTGCCATGGGATAACCCAATTCCTCACTCAGGCTTGGGATAAGATTCCTTAGCGACCTTGAAATCATCAAACATAGAGAGTTTTTTCCTATACACCCTTTTGTAAGGCAATTACTACAGGCGCCTATCCAAAATTTATCACAAGTACTAACACCTGGGAAAACCAATCGAGAGAAAAACCAGTAACCTTCATATAGAGATGATCAATTCCAAGAATATAGTACAATAAGAGAGAGAGAAAGAAAAAATTCTCTCTAATAGAAAACCCCCCAAAAAATTGCTTCTCATTACTGGAGAAAACTTCTCCTTGACTAGCAAAATTTCTTGCTTGGTTGTGTTTCCAAATGAGGCACCCAACGTCTCTATTTATACATTTTTTAAAATTGCTATTTAACCTTAACTGGGCCAACTTGTCTAACTGATTGGGGCCGACTTCCCTTAGGAAGAAATAAAAATAATAATAATAATTTTATTTTAATTCTTTTCTTGTATAAAATTCCCCAAGGTTTACATTGATTCTTTTAAGGATTTACATGAATGATTACATCAGTATGATCTCCTATAGGAGGTACAAAATAATACAATAAAGTTATAATAATAATAACTTATGAAGTTGCACAAAACCAATACTCCCTCTCAATAAGGAAGGTATTCTTTGAATATCAGCTTCATAGACATCATAAACATCATAATCATCTGGGTCTCTTCTATACAACACATATGTCGCAATCATCTCTATACATACTTAAGTTTTTCAACACGATCTCTTTCCATCAAGAGGTGTCATCATGCATCTGATCCACTTAGTCCATCGATGAACCTGTCAACTCTACAACTTTACACAGTCCATTGGATATTCGTCTTCATTTGATCCACACCATCTATTGGTGAATTTGTTAGTTTTGCAACTCTACATGGTCCATCAAAGAGTCATCATCGTACAACCAATCCATTAATTCCATAGGTGAACCCAACGGCTCTCACATTCCATTAGAGAGGTGTCAATCAATGTCTCGCATATTACTAGTATGTCTCTAAAACTGATGGGAATATCCCATACTTGGATGAGAAACTAGACATGCTTCACACAACCATATACTAAATATTCATCTCTACTACCAATGATATTTCTTCCATACCAGGATGAGAACAAGGATGGGCAGACGCACCAGTGTACATGACCATCTACTACATATTTTCCTCTATTGCTGATGGGATTTCTCCCACAACAGGATGAGAACCAGGACAACCAGAGGCACCAGTGTACATGACCATCTACCACCTGTCCATCTCCACCATTGATGAGATTTCTCTCATACCAGGATGAGAACTAGAATGAGTAGAGGAACCAATGTAGAAGAAAGGTAGATGTCTGAATCATCTTTACCTATCAAGGAGGGATGCATTCTCTTCAACTCCAAGTATTCCATGAAAGTATTCAAACTTTGTCCTGGTAAGAGTCTTAGTAAGAACATATGTATTCTGGTTATTCGTTGGTATGTACTGTAACTCGACCACACCTTTCTGCACCATATCACAAATGAATTGATATTAAATCTCTATATTCTTCAACTTATCATGAAACACATGATTCACTTACATCTACAGACAACTATGGTTGTCATAGTGAATCATAGTTGGTCTTGGAATCTGACCAAACAATCCTGCAAGGAGTTTTTGAAGCCATACTGCTTTTCAAACATTCCAAATCTCTTCAATACGTTGATGGTGTATTTTCCTTGACTTAGAAAATTTTCCTTATTCCTTTACCATACTTTTAATCCCAAGAAGTAATCCATCAATCTAATATCTTTCATTTATAACTGAGGGGATAGCTTCTTCTTACACCATGCAGTCAACTTCTCATTTCATGTGAGAAACAAGTCATTGACATAAAAAACTAGAATCTTGGCTGACCTTCCATAATATTGTAGTAAATATTGGGATCTTCATCACTCTTAGTGAATCTTAGGCTCATCAAGTATCTCTCTATCCATCCATACCAAGAATAGAGTTCTTGCTTGATTCCATATACAACCTTTTTAAGCTTGCAGATGTGGGACTTCTTCCCATGGACAACAAACCCATATGGTTGTTCAATGTATACTTATTCCTGAATTACACCATTGATGAAAGTGGTATTTACATCCATATAATGTAGTTTCCATCCCATAACTAAAGCAATAGAAATAAGGTCCTCATGGAAGTATATCAAACCACAGGAGAAAATGTTTCATCGAAATCAACTCCCTCTTTTTGACAAAATCCTCTGGAAACAAATCTAGCATTGTGTTTTTCCACATTGCCATCTACTCCATGTTTAATCTTGAAAAGACACTTAGAAGTCACTCCTGAATTCCCCTCGGGTCTTGTTACAACCTCCTATACATCATTCTTCTTGATGGATTGATATTCTTCCATCAAGGCATCTTTACAAAATTGGTTCCTGGATGCTTCTTCATATGCGGTTGGCTTTGAGTTAATGATGTGACTCATCAATTCTACATAACTCAAGAACCTATGAGGTCTTTATTTTCCAGAAAATTACCATGTGGGGATACATGCCCCTTTGAATCCTATAGTGTACATTTTTCCCATCTAGACCTCTATCATCCTACTGAAATGTCTATGGGAGCATCAACTAGCTCAACTGGATCAATGGAGTCACTCGATTCTTCCTTTGGAAACTCTGTCTCAACTGCTGGAGGGGGATATGATATCATATCTTCATTGTCATCGATCTCCATGTCAGATCCTCTTCCCTTCTGAACAACCATTTCTTATTCAAAGGGAACATACCTGTTGAATTCGATTTGCTTTAATCCTAGAATGTAAATTATGTATGGCTTTGAAGACTCATTGTATCCCACGAAAGTCCCCTTCTTTCCTGGAGGCTCCAATTTCATCCTTTTCTCCTTAAGAACATGTATGTAAAATAGATATCCAAAGATATGAAGGTGGTCCACTTCTGGCTTCACACCTATGAAGGGTTCTTCTAGATTCACATTCTTCAAGATTCTATGAGGGTGTATGTTTTGTACATAGACAATTTTTTTGGAAGCTTCAACCCACTAGAACATCGGTATACTCTGGTCATGTATTATAACTTCGGTTTTATCTACAATTGTTCGATTCTTTCTTTCAACAACCCCATTTTTTAGGGTTGTGGGGAACTGTAAGCTCCCTCTTAATTCCTATCTCTTTACAAAAATCATTACACTCTCTGGATGTATACTCTCCACTATTGTCTAATATTAGTGTCTTAATCCTATTTCTTAACAAGTTTTCAACTTGTGCTTTGAATTCTTTAAACTTGTCGAGCACTTCCTTGGATTCCTTGGTCTTGAGAAAGTATATCCAAGTCTTCTGTGAGTAGTAGTCAATAAATGTTACATAATAGTTGTAACCACCCAACAAAGAAATAGTCATAGGCCCGCACAAGTCAGAGTGCACTAGATCCAATATTTCCTTGGATCTACTCTCACTATTTAGAAAATATCCCTTTGTATTCTTGACAAGCGTACATCCCTTGCAGACTCCGTCATGGTAAATGTGAAGTACTAGTAGACCTGTCACAATGTTTCTTATGGTTGGGAGAGTTCTATAGTTGACATGAGATAACTTTATGTGCAATAGCTCACCCATGATAGTGGAGTCATGAATTAGTGCTTGAGTTGGTTGAGTCTTCAATCAGTATAGGATCTCCTCTCTTACTCTGATTTCTTTCTTTGTGTCTATGCTTGAGTTATTGTTCCAAGCAAACATTTTCCCATTTGAAAATCAAACTTTGTATCCCTTTTCCTCCAAGGAATATACGGAGACAATATTTATTTTCATACTAGGAATATATGGCATATTACTTAAGTGTAACATGTATTTAGATTCTAGTTAAAGGGAGATAGCCCTAGTTCCATTCACAATGTAGTTGGAATCATCTCTAAGTACAACACGGAGATGATATTCTTTCTCAACTATTTCTGAAATATTTTCCTTATATCATGTCATGTGTCTGGAAGCACCACTATCTATCAGCCATGTGTCACTAATGGTGGGAACAATACCTAACAATGTTGATATGAAGAATAATTATGTACAATCTTCACTCCTTTTCTTCCTATGATAATAACCTTCTTCTACATCAGGTGTTGAGGCTTGATGTTTTCTTTTGATTGAACTTGGACATTTTTTTTGCATAGTTTCTGTATTTCTTGCACCTGAAGCATTGTATTTACGATAGGTCCTTCTTCTTTTCTTGTTGATGAAGGGATTGGTATTTTTCCTTGATGCTTATTGTTATGGAGAAAAATTCCTATGGCTTGGGGTGGACCACGACAGACATTATGACACCATAAATCAATCCACTTCCAATACGCTAAAGAGATAAACAATTCTAACACTAAGGGATGAGAGGCATACCTTATTCCAGATGTTCGTAGAATATCCTCATTGAGGTTTCAATCACACTTTCACCTACATTTCATTCTAAACAACAACAAAACATACAAGCATGCTAGATATTAAGTGTTAGAACATACTCTAGCATATACAAATCCAATATATAATCAAAGCAACTACATTTATGGATAAAAATATTAATAGTTACACATATAATGGATATTTCTATTAAATATGAATAGAGATACAAATGACAACCTCTTTCAACACCTTGTCAAAATCAAGAAACCGATTCCTCCTCCTGGGCCCTTACCAACTTAATCCCCCATATCAAGGAAATCTCACAAGACAAAGGAAAACTTGTGAAAGAGCACTAATGGTTGCTCCAAGGATAAAGGGATGCAGAATCAAGTATGAAATAATGGTGCACAAATCGACTATAGCCTCTTTTATCTCAGAAGTTCTCCCCCTCTTAAATGCTTCCAAATAGATCAATATATAGCTCCTCAATGAGAAGTGAAGGGCCAAGTCGAAGTGTTTCCAAGCATATAGAAGTCCAAGAGTCAAGTTATTCATTACTTGATGAAGGAAAACTACAAATATTTTTGTTTTGAGCAAATTTCTTGATGTATGTGGGTCATAGTGGAGCAATATGCGTGTACATGTGGTTTGTAAGATGATGACCCATGCATACCCCTAAACATGATTTTTTAAGGGGATTATCTGAAGCATCAAAGTTATACTGAGAAAATGGGGTCCAAAGAGTTTGCATAGGGAAATGGATAGACCATAAAAACACAATATACCAACTGTGGTCAAATCAGCTATAGCATATGCCCCCTAATGTGTGAGGTCAGAGTTGCAACATGATGGTCAAAATACATTATAATAGTTCCATAAGTGGAGTAATGAAGACACAGGTGGAAAAATAAGCCACTCATCTGTACAATACAATGATAGATCCTTGCATGTGACTAAAAATATGAAGTGTAGCAGTCCTTGGATACATAATAGTACAATGGAAATGAATAGGCATAATAGACATATGTCACATGTGGTCATTACCATGTACAATATACAATGAAACAAGATCTTCATACTGAATGAAGACATCTGATGGTACACTGGAATTTGGTCATGAGAACTAATATCTCATAGATACTAGCATGATCAAGGATGTATCATATATGGAATTCCACCAAGATCGGAGGTCTTCTACACAAATTTCCACTAGTACATGCACCATCACATGAATAAAGGTGTCTAGGTTGAACATGATGGATAATCATTTGATTATTGATCATTGATGAATACCATTAATAGATGTGAGATATCCCATCGATAATGATAATGGGAATCAAGGTATAGAGTGTAATCAAACAATTGTGAATAGATGTGTTAATGTTGAACACTTGAGAGAGTCCACCGATCAGGGGACATTGATGTATTCCCAAAACTGTCGATGGCCATAGAACCTGCCATTGATAACTGCAAGTCTCAAGGAACTCAATGGAATCTAGATCCCTATTGCAGAATAAATGATATGAAGTCGATGGAATGGAATCCACTAGAAGGATGGAATTAAGGCATCCCCCATCAACCAACATGAGGCACACAACAACGCTGGATAATTTGGAAGAACTTGGACGAACAAAATGTGCACAAACTAATAAATATATCATTAATGACCAACATTCAAAGACAAGATAACCAAGGAATGGCCAACTCAGACTAAAAATTCCTTCAAACAAGAGCAGAAGGAAGATGAAGACTCTTAGGCAACATAGACTCAACATGGAAACTGGAACAACTCTGTGACAGAGGAGGCATCAACAGAACCTCCATAGGGACTGGAAGCATAACCCGTTGGTGGATAAAACTCAGAGTAATGAGTACATCTCCTAAATTCATACTAATAACCCAACCAATGGATGGAATATACAATGCTTTGTTCAAAGGGGACACAACACGAAATTTTCCAAAGTAATAGATTTCTCGTTTAGATTTTTATGTTTTTTATTTTTTATTTTTGTTCTTTTTCATATTAGAAATATTGAAAAATAATAAAATTGCTTGTTGTACAAAACTAGGAGGAGATGAGTGTCGCGGGAAAGAAAACTAGTTCGAAGTAGTGGAACATACCTATGCTCAATGTAAGGAAGCATGTGCAGGATAAGGACACTTGGGGGGGATGTCTCCTTCGAGTATGGGGTGATCAAGCTGCAAAATATATATGAAAGGCTCTGCTTGGCTATGATTGAGACAAGCTTAGGCTATAAGGCATATAAAACGGAAGTAGGGGGCCGACATAAAGCTCAATACGGCAAGCAGACACAAGAAATGCAATTACAACTTGATATAAATGAGAGTCCTTGTGGGAGATGGCCAAAATAAATTTCAAGAAATAATATGAGGCTCTTGCTCAAGGACATGGAAGAAATATAAGGGACTCCCAGACCTAAGGGGTGACACTCAACATGGGTACCAAAGGGAAAAACGATATCTATCTAGGAAACCCATGAGTAGGAAGTCTCTACCACTTACATAATGCCACTTATGGTAGGAGTGTGAAGGTTTTGTAACATCACAAAGTGGGTTTGTACCTATAGTTAAGGAGACTTGGTAATAGGATAATGTATGATGCACATGAAAAAAGTGATCCTATCCTATATTCCAGTTCAATATTATACATGTCACGGGCATGAAAAACCAAAATTCTTGGTGAGAGTGCACATAAAATGGAACCTACACAACAATAATAGTCCAAAATAGTTTGTAAAGAGAATAAACTATAGGATATAGGGAGGATTGATCATGATAAATTCATTTGAAGGAATTGGTGCCACAATCGATTAGACACAAGTAGGAAAGTAAGATGTAGAACCAATATTCATGTATCCACTACCACCCCCATGGGGATGAGCACTGGTGTTAATATTTGAAGAATATGAGTGAAAATTCTCCACAAATGGAGTAGAGGGTGGAATATGACCACTCCCGAATCTATGAGCAAGGTAAGGGGTTATGGTGTCCCCAGTCCAACACTAGGATCCGCACTAGGACCTCGAGTAGGTGATGGGATACTAATAGTGATGTCAGGCATGTTGAACATAAAAGGACCCAAACTTAAGAGAGCATAAATATACTCAAGTAACTGTGATCCGTAAAGCAAACTAGCGTACAAATAGCACACCCTTAAGTAAAGCTAAGTCAAATGAAAACAAGCCAAGAGGGAGGATAAGTGACCTATCAAATGTAGTAGGTATGTCTCGCCTAGCAGAGGCCTGAGACTCCCATGTTAGATTTTTATCATATAGATAGTATTATCTTATAAGCTTATCTAAGAGAATAACATGCACAACAATCAATCACAAGAGACAATAGACACAAATATTTTCCTCAGGGAAACCATAAAGGAGAAAACCCTGCAACTTCCTCAGAGATAAAATGAGCACCAATGGCAGCAGTAAAACCCAAAGATAGAAAAAGATGATCTCCACCAGTTTTTCTCTCTCTTACCCCAAATATTTCTTTCTCACTCATGCACTACAACTTATTGTGAGTGACTGTGTGATAAATAGAGAGGCTCACTCTCTATTTATACTAGTTTCTGACTTGATAATAACTTACCAGGGCTGACTTCTCTAGGAGAGTCTAATAACCCTAGTGCCCCGAAACTGTGGGGACTTTGAACCCTGATCAACTAGGAGGGTTAACCTCTATGAATTTACATGACTTGTTTACATTAATGATTATCCCTATAGGAACATTGGGAATCAATGAAATACAATATATGAAATAGATAAGTGAATACATTCTGAAGTTACAAATACATCAATACTCCCTCTTAACTAGGAAGGTATTCTCTTGACACAATACATCATCACAAGTCTTATTCTCTGGATCATCATTGAAACTGGATCATCACTGGATCAACATCAAAACTGGATCATCATTGAAATTGGATCATCACTGGATCATCATCAAAACTAGATCATCATCGAAACTGGATCATCACTGGATCATCATCAAAATTGGATCATCATCGAAGCTGGATCATCATTGGTTCATCATCATTGCTTCCTCTCTCTAGATAAACTAGTGTTATCTCTCAATTCTTCTCATCATAGGAAGTTCTACAAAGCTGTCACTTTTTCATGTTGGTTGTAGGCCTAGACTCCATGTCGGTCTTCATCTTCTTCAGCACTTATATATGACCATGTCAGAAAGGCTTGCCCAACACTTACATCTAACCATGGGAGGAACACATCCAGCATCCATGTCAAAAGGCATGCCCAGTATTCACATCCATCGGCATGGTAGGGGTTTGCACTTACATCTAACCCAGTCATAAAGGCTCTGGACTTACATATAAACATGGGAGGACCCACCTACCACCATGTAAGAAGGGCTCCACACTTACATCTGGCCCAGTCAAAAAGGCTCTACACTTACATTTGACCATGGGAGGACCCGCCTACCACTATGTCAGAAGGGCTCCGCACTTACATCTAACCCAGTCAGAAAGGCTCTACTCTTATATATAACCATGGGAGGACCTTCCTACCACCATGTTAGAAGGGATCACGGACTCATACTTCCTCTTGGAAGGAACCTCGATCTGGAGAACACCAAGCTTCTCCCTGAAGTACTCAAACTTCACTGTATCTAATGGCTTGGTCAACACATTAGCTATCTACTCTTCTGTTGCAACATATTGGAGCTTCACTACTCCTCTTTGCACCATATCCCTAATATAGTGATATTTGATCTTGATATGCTTCAAATTTTCATGGAACATCGGGTTCTTTGACAACTTTACACAACCTTGGTTGTTGCAATATATACAAGTAGCATCCAACTGGAGATCAAATAAATCAGATAGTAGCTTCCTCAGCCACACTGCCTCACAACTAGCTGAACAAGCTGTGACATACTCTGCTTCAGCTGTACTCAGTGCCATGCAAGACTACTTCTTGCTAAACCAAGAGATCACACCTGAGCCCATACTGAATCATCACCCCGAAGTGCTCTTCCTTTCGATGGCATTTACTGCCCAATATGAGTCAACATAACCTTCCAAGTTAATCTTCTGATTCACTTCATACTTGAGCCCATAATCAACTGTACCTTTCAGGTACCTCATAATATGCTTTACAACAATCAGGTGAACATGTCTCAGATCCGTCAGGAATTGGATCAAGGTGTTCACAGCAAAGAAAATATCTGGTCTTATATTCGTTAAGTACATCAAGGACCCAATCATCTTATGATACATCATATCATCAACTGACTCTGATGAAGCATCACTCAATAGCTTCAGGTTTGATGCCATAGGTGTGGTCATGGCCTTGCAGTCCATCATCCCAAACCTCTTTAGGATATCTACTGCATACTTCCCTTGTCCTAGGGAGATTCCATCTATATTCTGCCACACCTCCATGCCTAGAAATTAGTGCATCATACCCAATTCCTTCATCTCCAACTCGACAGTAAGCTTCCTCTTTGTATAAGTAATCAACCCATCTATACCTGTTATAAAGAGACCATCTACATACAGTAGGAGTATCACTCGATTCCCTTCTTCAACCTTGTAGTAAAGGTTGGAATCTGCTTTACTCTTGGTAAAGCTCAAACTGGATAGGAAGTTGTCATTTCTACCATACCATGTCATGGGTGCCTATTTCAAACCATACAGGGCTTTCTTCAATTTACACACATGAGTCTCCCTATCATGTGTCTCAAAACTGAGTGGCTGCTCCACATACACTTCCTCTTCCACTAAACCATTCAAGAAAGAAGTCTTGACATCCATCTGGTGTATCTTCCATTTCATTACTATATCCAGAGAAAGTATTGATATGGTGGAAGTGTATATGGATACAAGTGCAAAATTTTCTTCATAATCTATTCCTTCTTTCTTGGAGAAGACATGATCCACAAATTTTGATTTATATTTCTTTATGCTTCCATTTACAGCATGCTTGATCTTGTAGATCCACTTGGAATTCACAATAGACTCCCCCTCTGGTCTACAGACAACATCATATACATCATTCTTCATGATTGAATGGTACTCCTCGATCATAGCATCCTTCCATTCTTTCTTCTCTGCTGCTTCTTCATAGTTGGAAGGATCTTTATCAATGATGTCACATAATAAGGCTACATAACTAGAGAAGGAACTAGTTATTTTCCTCTCTCCATGCATTTCTTTTGGAGTCCCATATCTTTTTGCACCTTGAATAGCCTCACGTACCCATGTAGGTTTCCTCTTGTGAGGATTCTTCTCTTGGGGTGGATATACAAGTTATTGGGGCTCTTCTATTTCTTGATCTTCATCTTGATTTGCATTGTTCATAGTTGTATCTTGAATTCTAGGTACTTTTGTCTCTTTAGAGTCTTCAAGTGCTCTCTTTCTGGATTTTTGGTAAGATGAGTCTTTGTCAAATGTTACGTCTCTACTAATGTCAATATTCTTGAATCCTGGGAAATATATTATGTAATATTTCGAGTCTTCACTATATCCCACAAATATACCCCTCTTTCCAGAAGGATCTAAATTTGTCCTCTTTTATTTTGGAATGTGTAGGTACACTAGACAACCAAATATTATGAGATGACTGAATTCTGGTTTCTTGCCAGAAAAGACTTCTTTAGGTGTCTTGTTCTTGAGTACTCTGTGTGGAGTACGGTTATGTACATACACAGTTGTCCTGGCAGCTTCTGCCCATAGATGCATGGGAAGATCTTGATCATGAATCATTTCCCTTGTAGCTTCCATGATCATTTTATTCTTCCTTTATGAAACCCCATTGTGTTGTGGACTATGTGGAGTGGTCAAATCCCTCTTAATCCTGAATCTTTGAATTCATTTGATGTGAATTCTCTGCCGTTGTCTAATCGAAATTTCTTAATTTTCTTTTATGTGTGGTTCTTAATCAAGGATTTGAATTCTTTGAACTTGTTGAATACTTCATCTTTGTTCTTCAAGAAGTATATCCATGTTTTCCTAGAAAAATCATCAATTAAATAAACATAGTATACATACCCACTCAATGAATTGGATGACATCGGACCGCATACATCGAAGTGGATGATTTCCAAGATTCCTTTTGGCTTTCTCTCACTACTTGGAAATGTCTTCTTTTTGTTCTTTCCTTTTGTACATCCTTTGCAGACACTGTCATGTTTTTGTCTGTATTTTTGGAAGACCTTCAACAACTTTGCTTGCAAGTGGTAGTGCTCTATAGTGCACATGTGCAAGCCTTCAATGTCAAAGTTCATTTGGATCTACTGAGTCATGGACCAAAGCCTGTTCTAGTTGGCCCTTCAATTTGTATAGCCCTCCCTCTTGCTCCGCAATCACTACTGCATCATCTATAGTATTTCCATTTGGCCACATAAGGACTTGGTCATCTACAAATGCAACCCTTATGCCTTTTGCATCCAATGCAGATATGGAGAGGAGATTCTTCTTTAGTCCTGGTACAAACAAGACATCCTTCATCTTCATAGAATTTATAGAGTCTATTTTATAGGAGGATTCACCACTACCTTTTATTGGATACTGGTAGTCATCCCCAATTTTCACCTTGTGAGGTGACTCATGTTCGAATAGTTTCACAAGGGATTCTTTGAATCCCATCATATGTTTTGAAGCCCCACTATCTATAACCCAATCATTGCTTCCATGTGTGACAGTTTCTGTGAGAACGGAAATCAAAACATATTCTTCATCACTTGAAGAATCATCAATTTCTTGTTTGATTCTATTTATGGAAGGTTCATCATCCTCTGTAGCATGATCATGATGTCTTCTCTTATTTCCCTTCTTCTTGTGAGAGCCACTTTTGTTTCTAGGACAATATCTAGCATAATGTCCTCTCTCATCTCAAGTAAATCATCTGAGTTTAGATAAATCTCTGTTAGGTCTTCTCGGGTTATCTTTCTGGTGAGAATGATTAACTTTGGGATGATGATAGTCCCTTCTACTTTTATTGGAGTGTACTATGAGAGATTTATCTTCACTTCCCATATTTTCTTCTCGGGCTACTATTTGAGCTTCTTCTTGTGAGCATTCCTCCCATAGTATTCTGAAGGTGACTAGATTTCTTCTAGCACAAATCCCTTGAATGAAGGACTCCCATGACCTAGGGAGAGAATTCAAGGTGGTCATCACAATATTTGAATTATCCACTTCTTCATCCACTTCTTCAAGTTGTTATTTGATCTATGAGACCCTTGTAAAGTATGATTGTATGGTCTTCGCATTCTGAATCTTCACATTCTTCAACTGGTTTCTCAAAGTCATATTCTAATTTATGTTCTTTCATTCAAACAGCTTGGGCAAGGCTTCAAACATCTCTTTAGATGTCTTTAGGGAGGACACTTGTGGTATGAGGTGATCCTTGATTGAATCGGAAATAATCCTCTTGGACATGATCAAGTTCTTCTTGTGTAATGCCTTAGCCTCATCTCCCTCTGGAACTGGAACCTCTCCATTGATGTAGGAGTCCAATTCATTTTCTTCAAGAACTAGGTAGATCATATACTTCCATGCTCGGAAGTTATCAGCTCGCTCAATATTTTCATCAAGATTGGTGTGATGAGACATCTTAACTGAGAATCTCAAATGGAAATACAAAAGATTTAGATATTACCAATTTTAGAAGCTGAAAACTGGAGCTGGAGCTGATCTTCTATAGTGTTGGTTTTCTGGTTCCAGGGTAGATTAGGATTTGACTTTCTTGGAGTTCTACCCAACCAAAAACCTCGATTTTTGTCTCTAAACTTTGATTTTGAGGAGGAGAGAAATCATAGCCTGGGCTCACTAAAAAATTCCTCTTCATTGAAAAACCCTAATTTCTCGATGCAGTGGTAGGTCAAAAACTGAAAGTGCTCAGAATCAGATTTTGCTTCGACAAAAATATGTTCCCTTCAATGGAGAGTCATCCTAGCCTTATTTTACTAATGGATTGTGTTGAGAGACCCAAAAATTAAGAATCCATAGCTTCTGCAGCTACATAGTGTCTTCTTCTCAGGTTAGCTCTGATACCATGTTAGATTTTTATCAATTAGATAGTATTATCTTAGGATCTTATCTGTGAGAATAACATGCACAAAAATCAATCATAAGAGACAATAGACACAAATATTTTCCTCGAGGAAACCATAAAGGAGAAAACCCCACAGCTTCCTCAGAGATAGAATGAGCACCAATGGCAGTAGTAAAACCCAAAGACAGAAAAAGATGATCTCCACCAGTTGTTCTCTCTCTTATCCTAGCTCTTTCTTTCTCACTCATGCGCTACAAATGAGTGTGAGTGACTGTGTGATAAATAGAGAGGCTCACTCTCTATTTATACTAGTTTTTGACTTGACAATAACTTACTAGGGCTTACTTCTCTAGGATATTCTAATAACCCTAGTGCCCCAAAACTATGGGGACTTTGACCCCTGATCAACTAGGAGGGTTGACCTCTATGAATTTACATGACTTGTTTACATTAATGATTCACCTGATAGGAACATCGAGGATCAATGAAATAAAATATATGAAATATACAAGTGAATACATTCCAAAGTTACAAATACATCAACATCCCATACACTACAAGTGGAGGCATGTAACCAATTATAGTGGCCCTCATCTTCAACGCATTTAGAGATTGTGTTGTCTGACCCCTACCTAGCCAGGACACTCATAAAATAAATGTTAGTGCGAGGATTGATCCCATAAGTTGGGAGGAAAATGGTTCTCTCCTAGGCAACAATAGAACTGCTTTAGACTGCACCTCTAGCCATGCGTAGTTAGAGAGGGATCTCTCGCTTACTCTCCAACTTTACTCATGTAAAATATTCGATCAAGAAATGGTT
The DNA here is from genome assembly GCA_001517045.1 of Pseudotsuga menziesii. Lineage (NCBI taxonomy): Eukaryota > Viridiplantae > Streptophyta > Pinopsida > Pinales > Pinaceae > Pseudotsuga > Pseudotsuga menziesii. Next base: position 490,011 of record LPNX010563966.1, read on the forward strand.
AGGAGGCTAGACTCCTGAATAGGGAGGGTGTGTTAATGTAAGATTCAGGTGGGGCTATCATAGAAAGGAACCATTGGGCAATGGAGTCGAAGGTTTGGGTAGGGAACATATTGCAAGAGGTAAAGAATGGCATAGATTTAAAAACAGAGGCAAGATAGCCATTGATCTTGCAATCAGGATATATTTAGCAGGTGATTAGTAGATGAGAGGGAATATTCCATCATGCAGAGCATCTATAGGATGAATTCTACATAACTTTAGAAGAAAAATTAAATGAATATCTAAAACAACAGACGGAGCATAGCATGTATGAATTCCAAACTGTTATACATTTATCTCAAACATGAAAGAAATTAACAAAATGGAATGAAAATGGGATGAACATTTCACGTAAGGAAATTACATATTGAAAGAAACAACGACACACGAATCTCTTCCTTAAAAGACAATCCTTCCTCTGCAAATTTATTCATAACATGGAAACCAGAGACTAATTACAATGGAGAGCCTTAGCCCTTGAAAGTTTCCCAACCAACCCCTATCTCCCTCTATCGAGAGTGTATTTATATTGTTTTAGCACTGAGACTATTCTCTGAAACAAACCAAAAAACTGTTTCCAGTCACAATCATACACTAACAGTTCAGAGAGTGGAACTATCGCCACGATTTAAAACTATGAACAAACATTATGGGGCTTCCACACATGGAGTGGATGTTCCCACGCACCCTTCCTCTTGTGACATAGTAAATATAATGGTCTCCCCCATCATGTTTTCCTCTCCCCATGTGAAGAGTGGATTCACTAGTTGCTTTCCTCACTTTCACATGCCAAATTACACAGAGGGATGATTTCACCTGTACACATGTTACAAATGGCATATGGGGGATTAATTAATATACTGGGAGGTAGATCATGTGTGGGAATGTCTCTTCTACTGTCATATTTCTGTTGGATGTGATACCTATAGCCTTGAGGCCTTTTTAGCCCTCCGATTTGGGGGTCTTCCACATCCGCCGTCCACGTTTCATTAACTTATGTCGCCAATTCCTCTTTCCTGTATCTAGCGAGTAGCTTTAAACCGCGGTGTGTTTCTTATTCATCGATCAAGATTGAACTCTTCATGCAACTCTTGATCAGAGAAAACCCTACCACTTTTGTGAATTGAGAACCTGACCTTGTCCATGCTAGCTTGGATTGTGAAAAAAACCTTAACCGTATATCTATTCCCTTCTTTATCGTGACCATTGATATTTGCAGCCGGTACCACTTTTTGCGATTTGGAATTACGACTTTATCTGCACAAGTTTGGCTTGCGAAATCAACTGGAGCTGTAGATATTCTCATGCTCTCATATCCACCATTAGATATTTATACCCTTTAACCTGTTCCGCAATTTGGGAAAGTTCCCTCTACCAAGCATGTTTGCCCAGCAAAACCGTCTCAAGCTGTCGATTGGGCTTCGCCTTAATCTCAACCTTTCATTGTTTTCCCATTTTAATGGACTTTGTGAATGCCAAAATTGACCATTCCCTCATGTATTTTAGCCAAAACCACGCTCTATCATCAATTTTGATCCCAGATCATTGGTCTATGATGCCTTTCTCTATCATTTTCACTGCTGCATGCCTTCAAATCTGGAGGAATCTACCACCATATATTGAGCTCTCTTCTTTATCTGATGGTCTTAAATGATGGAAAATGTGCATTTGATAATCTGAAGGGAGTTCATATAATTTTCTAATGAATAGGATCCTTTTGAACTCTATCAAGCCCATAAATTGACTGTTGCAAACGGAGTGTTAACAACTATCTCCACAAGGGATGCTATCCTCCCAGTGAGGTAGCAAAGAACCCCCATAGACCAAGTGACAAATCCATTAGGTCATCCCCAATCTTTCCTTTGAAACCTTAATTTTTCTATGAGCTACTACTTTAGCAAATTTATGTCACTCTGTAAACTATGCTCTTAGCCATACTCTGAAACTGAGAACAGTTGTGACTGCAAACCTGTTCTTACAACTGAAAATGAAAACAAAACAAATAGTAATGAAGGAAACACTCGATGATTTCCAAGCTTATTTGTTCCTACCTACTCTACCTAATTTAGTGTACAAGTCCAATTAAGTGAAATAGGAATTCCAATGAAGCCAATCAAGCATCTTGCCTATCAGTTTTATTTCCTTTTTGTGCTTGATGAACATGAATGAAATGCATAATGGAAAAAGGCCATAGCAAATAAACTGATCTTTACAGCAGAGATGCTACCAGTCAATACCATTATCCATCCTTTCCATGTACTCTGCTATGGGGTCATAGAAAACATGACAACCTCCAGCATATTATGTCATCTGTTCATGGGAGAGCTGTCTAGAACTCCTTTCCTTTGGTGAGGTGTTAGGATGATACTTGAGAGATCTTAGAAAAGGGCCCACAAAATTTTTCTCCAATGAAACACCCACCCTTTTGCTCAAAATTTATGAAACTATAGCTTCACCTTATTCATACGCCTCAGCATGGATGTCCTCTTTTTCTTCGATAGAACTGAGCAAGCACATTCCTCCTTTATGGGGTGATATTCCTGAAGGCAGAGAATTAAAAAATTTATTTATTTGAGGACTGTTGCCTCCTGACATACCAATAAATGCATATGGATTTCACAAATGTTCCTCTTTATCATATTATTTTCCGCGTAAGTTTATGGAATGCACTATATCCTCTAACTTGTGTTTTTTCTTAGAGGCCTTAATCATGTGCCATATTAATTCAAAAGATAAATAACATAAGGGTAGGATTTAATCATGTGCCATAGAAGGTTGTTTTGATAAATTTAGGAAAGGATAAGAACAAACTTACAAGGCAAGACAAGGCATCTTGGAAGAAACATAAACTCGAGTATATTAACCTTTCACCATGCATTTTTGGGCCTTACAAGGGGTCCATTTTCCCCAGTGGATACTGCCAGTGTTTCTGAAAATTTGATTTCTGGGTCATACCACTAGCAGAGTCACTGAAGTCTAAATCCTTTAAGAGTGGAGTCGCTAGGTGAAAAGTGCAAAAACTTATTGATGTATGATCATTGTTCGCCATCAACAACCAGATCTAAAACTATGTCGTTCTTCCCAGGGATGATCTTCAATTTGATCCTCGATAACAACGCCAGTTTTTTAGTGCTGGGATTGATGCCATAGGTTGGGTGGAAAAGGGTTCTCTCCTGGGAAACATCAGAACCACTTTAGACTGCGCCTCTGGCCATGCGCAGCCAGAGAGGGATCTCTCGCTTACTCTCCAACTTTACTCATGTAAAATACTCAATCAAGAAATAGTTAGGAGGCCAAACTCTTGAATATGGTGGGTTTGTCAATGTAAGATGTAGGTGGGACTATTAGAGAAAGGAACCATTGGGAAATGGACTCGAAGGTATGGGTAGGGAACATATTGTAGGAGGTAAAGAATGGTGTAAATTTACAAACAGAGGAAAGATAGCCTCCGATATTGCAATTAGGAGATATTTAGTAGGTGATTAGTAGATGAGAGGGAACATTCCATCACACAGAGCATCTACAGGATGAATTCTACGTAACTTTAGAAAAAAACTTAAATGAATATCTGAAACAACAAACGGAGCATAAAATGTATGAATTCCAAACTGTTATACACTTATCTCAGACATGAAAGAAATTAACAAACTGGAATGAAAATAGGATGAACATTTCATGTAAAGAAATTAAATATTGAAAGAAACAATGACACAAGAATCTCTACCTTGAAATCCAATCCTTCCTTTGCAAATTTATTCATAAAATGGAAACCAGAGACTAATTACAATGGAGAGCCTCATCCCTTGAAATTTTCCCAAGCAACCCCTATCTCCCTCTATAGGGAGTGTATTTATACTATTTCAGCACTGAGACTATTCTCTGAAACAAACCAAAAAAATGTTTCCAGTCATAATCATACACTAACAGTTCAAAGAGTGGAACTATCGCCACAATTTACAAATATGAACAAACATTATGGGGTTGCCGCACATGGAGTGGAAGTTCCCATGCTCCCTTTCTCTTGTGACATAGGAAATAGAATGGTCTCCCCTGTCGTGCTGGCCTTGACCCATGTGTTATCCGCCTAAATGGCACCTCTCCGTCCGAGTGCTGACATTCCTCATGTTGGTACACAAAAGGACATCTATGGATTGAGGTTTTCCCAGGGTACTATAGATTGGTTTGTTGCACAATACATTTTCCCCCCCATCCAGCTGGTTACTTTGACATTTTACTATGTTGACTTGCATTCACGACTTTCCTTTTATGCAACTCGCGAGTCATTCTCGAGTGTCTCTTATCGCAAGTCGCATATGTTTGTAAACACGGGTTTCTCTTGTAGCAAGTCGTGAATCATTCATGGGTTTTCCTTCTATATAGATGTGAATATGTCCCTGAATAGTTAGAAATAAAAACACACGCTAATTGGAGATTAGTTAACTCATTTAACTTAATTTCCTTAACTGCTACAACTTCCCCAACCTTCGAGAACTGCCTTATTTCACCCATATAAATACAGGCCTTGGGGAGGGCGTTGGAGATACAGACTTGGAGAGAAACGTTATGCTGGTGGATTGCATACAGAATTCTTTGGAGCAGTGGAACTCAGAATCCTTTGGTTGCAGAGGAGTCCTTGTCTCAGGCATTGGGTTGTAATCTGAACTTCTTCATTATTGATAATAAAGAGAATCCTTCTTCCATATGTGTTTCATGTATTTTGGTTTGATAAATGTTTATGTTTCTACATATTATATGTGTTTTATCTAACCTGCATATATATATATATATATGAATCATCTTGTATTTGGAAGATTGTTTATTAATAGGTGAAAGAGGAGCAACCTTAAAGACTTTGGAATTAAAGCAGAGAGGAAGAGGATAGCAAGGATCGACCTTCGTTTAACAAGTAAGTCTTTCTAACCCTCCTATTTCCTATTCTGTACTTTAGAAGTCAATTGTCTGCAAGTTAATTGAGTATGTTGGTAACCCTATACCTATGGTTATTTGGTGTATATTCCTTTACAACAGAACTGTTGACTCCACTGGGGAAGCCTAGACTGCTGTAGGTTTTTTTGTATCCTGACCAGTCTTTGCTTGGAAGTTTGTCTGTGATCTTTTGTCTTGGTTTATACTTGCTTCAGTATTCGAAAGTATTGGTTATGTGAATAGTGGATTCGTCGGTTACTTTTCTCACTTCTACATGCCAAATTACACAGAGGGATGATTTCACCTCTACGCATGTTACAAATGGCATATGGGGGATCAATTAATCTATCAGGAGGCAGATTGTGTGTGGGAACGTCTCTTCTACTATCAGTTCTGTGCTAGATGTGATACCTATAGCCTTGAGGCCTTTGTAGCCCTCTATTTTGGGGGTATTCCACATCTGTCGTCCACATTTTCTTAACGTATGCCACCAATTCCTCTTTTCTGTATCCAGTGATAAGATTTAAACCATAGCGTGTTTCTTAGCCATCGATCGAGATCAACCTCTCCATGCAACTACTAATCGGAGTGGACCCTACCACTTTAATGAATTGAGAACTTGACCTTGTCCACGCTAGTTTGTATTGTGAAAATATCCTCGACCGTAGATCTATTCCCTTCTTTGTCGCGACCGTTGATATTTGCATCTGGTACCACTTTTTGCGATTTGGAATCGTGACTTTATCCAAACAAGTTTGGCTTGAGAAATCCACTAGGGCCATAGATCTGCTCATGCTGTCCTCTCCACAATTAGATATTTCTACCCTTTAACCTGTTTCACGATTTGGGAAAGTTCCTTCTACCGAGCATGTTTTCCTAGAGAAACCGTCTCACGCCATCGATCGGGCTTCGCCTTGATCTCGGCCTTTCATTGTTTTCCCATTTTAATGGACTTTGTGAATGCCAAAATTGACTATTCCCTCACATATTTCAGCCAAAACCACGCTCTATCATCGATTGTGATCCCGGATCGTTGTTCTATGACGCCTTTCTCTATCATTTTCGTTGCTGCATTCCTTCACCTCTAGAGGATTCCACCACTGTAGATCAAGCTCTCTTCTTTATCTGACGGTCTTAAATGATGGAAAATGTGCATTTGATAATCTGAAGGGTGTTCATATAATTTTCTAATGAATAGGATCCTTTGGAACTCTGTCAGGCACATAAATCAACTGTTGTAAATGGAGTGTTAATAATAACCTATGCAAGTACCCCCTCTAATACCTAGATAAGGAAACTAAGGTCACCCCAATATAACCAAAGCTCAGGAGGGATCTACCATATGGGCAGGGTAACAAAGCTTGAAGCTCAAAAGCACCAAAGGTACCTCAAAAGACCTCATATAGGAATAATATCCCAGAAATATATATGGCACTCAAGAAAAAGTGGCAAGGGGTTATCCCCACCACTAACATGTACGTTGCCTCGTGCTTAACTCCTGTGTAAGAGAAGCCTCCTGACAACACTAATTATACAAAGGAATTATCTTCTCACCTGGACAGACACCTAATTGTTTTGTTTCATAGTGTTGGAAAAATTTACTCATGACACCCTATTCCAAGACTCTACAACCTAAGCTTGTTGGCCGGTGCACCTAAATCAAATAAAAAATGTAATCAATTTTAAGTTAAGCGTTAATTTTAATGGTTGTGATTACTCAAGGGTAATGAACATGCAACTAGATATATTATGACTCAACAATTAAATAAATATGCACACCTAAAAAACAATTCCAAGTGCAACTTGTTTTTAAACATGAAAAAGGGAGTTTGCAACTACATGAAATTCACAAAAATTCATTCCTTTCCAAATGGCAATGCAATCCTTCCTATATGAAATCCTAAACACAACTCTCATTCAAGCAATCCAATGCAAGTACCTCCTTAAATCCATATATGAGATTCAAGTAAGAATGCAACTATATAATTATTTTGTATTTTCAATATAAAATAATGAAAATGCAATAAAAGTCATTAAAAATCTTAGTCTCTGTAGAAAGCAGCAAACACAAGCCAAGATAGACACCGAGATGAAAAGACTAATTTACTAATGGAAAAACAAAAAAAAGAGATAATTGACTATAACTACTTTGAAATAAAAATCAATGAAAAAGAGGTCTCTAGTCACAAAATAATAAGTCAAAGAACAATATAGGAACCTAGGAAGACTCAGCCATGCTCACAACCCACCTAGAAACTTCCCACATCAAGAAATCAACCAAAAGGGAGGATGTACGCATTTGTTCAAAGAAAAATAATGTATGTATGCGACTAGGTAGAGCACAACCTGCGTATATATGTGTCTGTATGTTCTCTGTCCCACATATACAGAGAAGAAGGTGGTAAAAAACAAGCCAAGGGTCAAACCACTCTAGGGGACTGTCAATGAATGAACATACTACCAAAATTAATACATGAACAAGGATAAATATAGATCAAATCAAGTACATTATGCACCCAAACTCCAATAAAAAGGAAAATCCCCAGTGGAGTCACCAATTCTGTTATGGAGAAAAATTCCTATGGATTGGGGTGGAACACAACAAACAGTATGACACCATAAATCAATCCACTTCCAATATGATAAAGAGATAAACAAGTCTAACACTAAGGGATGAGAAGCATACCTTATTTTAGACATTCATAGAAGATCCTCATTGAGCTTTCAATCACACTTGCACCTACATTTCATTCTCAACAAAAATGAAACATACAAGCATCATAAATATTAAGTGTTATAACCTACTCTAACATATACAAATCCAATATATAATCAAAGCAACTACATATATGGATACAAATATTCAGTGTTACACATATAATGGATGAGAAATGGATATTTCTATTAAATATGAATAGAGATAAAAATGACAACTTCTCTCGGCACCTCGTCGAAATCGAGAAACTAAGTCCTCCACCTAGGCCTCCACCACTTCAATCCTCCATATCAAGGCAATATTGCAAGACAAAGGCAAGCTTGGGAAAGAGAAGTAATGGTTACTCCAAGGATAAAGGGATGCAGACTCACTTATGCAAAAATGGGGCACAAATTCACTATAGTTTATTTTCTCTCACAAGTTCTCCTCCTCTTTAGTGTTCCATATAGCTCAATATATATCCCCTCAATGAGAAGTAAAGGGTCCAGTCAAATAATTTCTAGGAATATAGAAGGCTAAGAGTCAAGTTATTCATTACTTAATGAAGGAAAAATCCAAATATTTTTGTTTTGTGCACATTTCCCGATGTATGCAGGTCATAGTGAATCAAGATGCATGTACACACGGTGTGTAAGATGTTGATTCGCGGATACCCCTAAACACGAATTTTTAAGTGGATTATCTAAAGCATCAAAGTTATACTAAGAAAAGGGGGTCCAAAGAGTCTACATAGAGAAAGGGATAGGCCATAAAAAATAATATACCGAGTGTGGTAAAATCATCTATAACACTTATGATGATGATTTTTTCTTCCCTTTCCCTTGCCTTTCTTGGAATGGGATATGAATGCTTGATTCTCTTTAGGTTGAGTGCCATGAAGTCTATGTGTTTTTGGAATCCCCGTCTCCTCCTGAGTGCAATCTTCCCATAATATATCAAATTTTGGCAAATTGGTGCATCCAATCATAGTTTCGATGAACAATTCCCAAGATGGTGGAATCCCATTTAGCGTATTCATGACAAACTACTTATCTTCAATAGGTTCTCCACTGGATATCATCTCGTCCCTAAGTTCTATGATACTCATGAAGTATGGGGATATTGATGCATACTTGGTCATCTTCATGTTACATAGTTGGTTCCTCAATGTGACAGTCACATTGATGCTACTATGTTCAAATAAAATCCTTAGGGTTTTGAACATCTTCCTAACTATCTTCTTTTGTGGTCTTTGACTGAGTCCACTAGTATTCTCCTAACTCGAGCATCATTCTTCCTCCATTGAGACTTGTCCTCTTTAGCTTTTGGTTCTAGGACCTCATAATTGATTAAATTTAAGAGGTCATTTTCTTCCAATATGAGAAGAATTATACACTTGAAGAGATGAATTTTGAGGCTCCATCAAGACGATCTTCAACCATCATTCCAATTATCTTTCCTACATATCTGAACCAAAAACCCTAGCAGGATCTAGGTAAAAAATGAAAGTTGTTATTTTGTGAAACTAACCTCACAAATAGACACTCCCTAACAAGGCGAGTTAAGGGATGGTGAGGTCAAGACAAAAATGTGGAATGATTAGCTCAAAACTTGAAACCCTAATTTCTGCAATAGTTGTAGTACTAGAATTAGGTTAAAACTTCTCCTTGACTAGCGAACTTGCTTGCTTGGTTGTGTGTCCAAATGAGGTGCCCAACCTCTCTATTTAAAAAATTTACAAAACTGACATTTAACCCTAACTGGGATGACTTGTCTAACTGGAAATAAAAATAATAATAATAATTTTATTTTAATTCTTTTCTTATATAAAATTCCCTAGGGTTTACATCGATTCTTTCAAGGGTTTACATGAATGATTACATCAGTATGATCTCTTGTAGGAGGTACAAAACACTACAATAAAATTATAATAAGAATGAATTATGAATTTTTACAAAAACAAACAAGGACTTGGCCTACAACTTCGCACTAGGAATCCACACTAACATATTTACATCATTTACATAATCTAATTCAATACTCTACTTCAAGGGTCAAAATTGGGGATATTACATAAGGGTTATGTATTATTGTGGTTAGGGATTATAATTTATGGGTTACATATTAGGGATGATAAGGGTCCTGGGTACTATGGGTTAAATATTAGGGGTTATAAAGTACTAAGGGGACATGGTTTAATGAAATTATAGATTATTATACTTATTGATTAGAGAGGTTAGGGGTTGGGTGATACAATGATTAGTGGTTATAAGGTTATAGGGTTATAATGATTAGTTGTTACAATGGTTAAGCTATAAGGGTTATGAGGGATAAGGATAAAGGGGTTGATGGTTATGGGTAATAATGTTGAATGGATATAAGGGGCTGCAAACATTAATGTTTAAAAAAAATAACATGAATGGATAATGGATATTATAGATATTAATGCTAAAAAAAGTTATATAAAAGTATGCTATTTTGCGCTAATTAATTCTAACTTTTATGAGAAGAATAGATTAGATAAATATTGTCATTATAATGGATTAGAACATGATATTTCTACTTTAAGGAATACAATATCCTCTTAATGGGTGACTTTAATGCCTGAAAACAAGTAACCAATATATTCTCTTAAGCAATGATTCTAAGGCTAATCGTATATGGTTAAATGAAGACATTGCTGTAACCAACATATACAAAAAAGTTTTGAATATTTTGGGGGGATTTGTTCATTTTTTAGCTATTAAAGCTATGTAGTGCTCAAGATCTAATAATTTGCAATGATCTTATGAAATGGCCCAATTATAGTTGAATGAATTGTATTCATGGGCTTAGTAGTAGTGTGGTTGATTATTTCATATCTAATAGTCCTTTATGAAACTGAATAATAAAATTTGGCAACTTTTATGACCATTAATCTGATTTGGGCCATAAACCTTTAAATGTAATTCTGAATTTTGTCATGCATAACAGTCCCATAGAAAAAAAAATCATATCTAGAAGTACTTAATCTTCAACAATAGTAAATATTTTTTTAAATGTTCTAAAAAATGGATTGTTTCCTCTTACTAGTATGGACAATATAGAATTCCTTTCCCATAATTTCTCTACAATCCTCTCATCTTTTATTAACATGTTCTCTATTGACATGTCATGTAAAAAGGGAAACATAATGACCAACCCTTGGTATGCCAAATAATGTATAATTGCAAGAATAGAAATTAAAGAGGCCATGGATGAGCCCCTAAAAGTTGGCAAGATAAATAAGTACAAATTCCTTAAAAAGAAAAAAAAAGTATTATATAAATAACAATCAGGAGAAGCTTTTACACCTCTCTAAAATGGATCCTAAGAAATTATGGAGGCAAATATAAAGAAATAAATCTAATTGCTTTTAAGGATTGGAATTCCTATCTTAAGAAGCTTTATGAATTCCATGATGTTGAGGACAACATTCAAACCCTATTTATAAAGGATGAAGTTTTTCTTTAGAAGACATAGATTTTGGGATTAAGGACCTTACAAATGGGAAAGATAAGGACAATAAAGGTTACCAATTAAAAATCATAAAAATTGGAAGGCATTCTATTATCCCTCATATCAAAAACCTCTTCAATCTAATAGTCAAGCAAGGACCCTTAAACCTTGGAATCAAAGCCTTAATGTTCCCATTTTTAAAAACAACATTGAAAATAACCTCCTATAATTATAAGAACATTATGATTATACCTCTCTTCTTTAAGTTATATGGTAATATTTTGGAAAATAAGATCATCATATGAATATAAAGTTAAGTCAAAAGGGATAAAGGCAAAGTCGGTATTAGAATGTATCATTCCACCATATACCACTACATTACTCTAAGGAACATTGCAAAGGAATGCCATGATAATAAATCCAATCTCCTTTGTTGCTTTGTGGACTTTAGAAAATATTTTTATACAATGCTTAGAAATAACTTGTGGAAAAGGTTAGAAGAACTAAAGGTTCCTTTCAAATTGAGAGTTTCTGCAATAAGTTTGTACGAGAAGATCATTTCCAAGTTTAATAAACTAAGGGTTGGTTAGAAGATAATAATTGTAATATAGTAGTTAAGCAAGGTTGCCCCATATCCCTTATCATTTTTGTATATACATTGATAAGTTATAAGGTTGTTTAGTAGAGGTAGGTTGCATTGTAAAATGTTATCGAGAATAGTCATCATCCTTCTTATTTATGCTAATGATATTGTTATTCTAGCAAGGTGTCCCTATGATCTTGATAAGCAATTAAGAATTCTTAAGTATTTTTTTTCTCTAGAATGGGCATGAATGTCAACGACAACAAAACAAAAGTTATGATAATCAAATGCAATTCGGTCACTTACACTAATTGTTTGTACACCAATATAAACTTGGAGGAAGTGACTTCATACAAATATCTTGGGATTGATATCCATAACAAGATCAATTGGAACTACAACATTGATAAAATAATAAATGGATGGTGGAAAGCTCGTTAGTCCCATTCTTCTTTATGAGAGTGAAGTTTAGGGTTGCAACATATCTAGAGAATCTTGGAGAAATATTTCATAGATATGTAAGTCTTTTAAAATTATAATCTTAAAATTAAGAGTGATACACCCTATCAAATTCTCCTCATATCTGTGGGTTTCCCCTTATCGAGAACATAACTATCACTAGGTGCCTAAAGTACAAGAGCAATTTAAATAACTTGGAAGACTAGAGAATTCCTAATATTTCTTTAAAATCCAATCAAAACCACTCGAGGCTCAAGCAAAGTTGGCATAAATATGCCATGTAATGGCTGAAAAATTGGGAGATTGATGAAAATGTCACCTTGCAAAATATAGATAATATTAAAAATATTATTACATTAAAGTTTAAAGAGAAGTTATGGTGAAATAAAAATTTATAGGTCAAAATTCAATTAATATATTATAAGGAAGATCCAAAGTATCCCTTTTTTTTAGCTGGAGTAAATATGAATATCAAGATAACTAAAATAAGAATGAACTCTCATGATTTACATAGTGAAAAAAAATTGGACATTTCCTAAAACTCCATGGGATGAATTTCTTTTCATATTTGTGATACTATGAGTGTTGAGGATGAAAAACAATTTCTCTTAGATTTCCCCATGTACACCACATTAGATCCGATTTTTAAAATTGTTATTACAATATAGAATCGCCTAAACTTCTAACTCGTCAAAATTATGGTGATTTAAGAATGCCCCTGTTCAATATTTTGGAGCACAAAAGTAAAATTCTAGCAAACCAAGTAGTTCTTTACTTTTTTTTAATTTTTCAAAAACTTATTCTTCTAGTCCTCCTCCCACTCCTACTCTTCCTCTTCCCTCTAATCCTCCTCCATCTTCTCCTACTCTACCTCCTACCATCCCCATGCTCCCCCTTCTCCTCCTCCATATACTCCTGCTCCCCCCTCCCGCTCTCACTCTCCCTCCTTCTACTTCTAATCCTCTTCCTTCTTCAACTTATAATCCTCCTCATCCTCTTTTTCCCCTCCATTCCCCCCTCCTCCTCTCCCTTTCCCCCACACTCCTCCCTCCTCCTTCCCTCTCCCTTCCCCATACTCCTCCTACTTCTCTTCCACCCTTTACCCCTCCCCTCCCTTGCCTCTACCTCCTCCTCNACCACCCCTTCCCATTCTTCCATATCTGCCTTCTCCTCTCCCCTCCCCCTTCTCTAACTCCTGATCCTTCTCCCCCCTCCTCCTCCTCATCCTTCTCCTTTGCCCTCCTCCTTCCCCTTCCTCTCTCCTCCTATCTCTTCCTTCCCCTCCCCCTTCTCCTTCTCCTTGGATGTCCTTTCCATAATACCCCCCTCCTTCATTGCCACCTCTACCCCCTACATATCCCCCTTCTTTCCCCTTCACTCCCTTCCACCTCATCACCCTCATCCCCCTCTTTTTCCTACCCCCCTCCCCCTCACCTATACCTCATCCTACTCCTCCTGTGACCCTACATCTACATTTAGCTCATCCCCATCCTCCTCCCACCCCTCCTCACACTCTCCCTCCCCCTCCTCCTCTTGTGCCACCTCCATTGCCCCCTCCTCCTCTGCCTTCTCCTACTCCCCCCCTTCTACTTCCTCTTCCCCCCCTCCTCCTTAGCTTTGTCCTCCCCCTCTTTGGCCTCATCCTCCCTGTACCCCTCCTCCCTCTCCCTCTCTCCCCTCATCCTCCTACCCTCAACCTCTTCCTCTTTCACCCTCCTCCCTCCCCTCGCTCTTTCTCCTCCTGTTCCTCCTCCCACCCTTCTCTTTGTCC
>LPNX010563966.1:504169-515631 GCA_001517045.1 Pseudotsuga menziesii
GTCAAAATTATGGTGATTTAGGAATGCCCCTCTTCAATATTTTGGAGCACAAAAGTAAAATTCTAGCAAAACAAGCAGTTCTTTACTTTTTTTTTTAATTTTTCAAAAAATTCTTATTCTAGTCCTGCTCCTACTCTTCCTCTTCCCTCTAATCCTCCTCCATCTTCTCCTACTCTACCTCCTACCCTCCCCATGATCCCCCTTCTCCTCCTCCATATACTCCTACTCACCCCTCCTACTCTCGCTCCCCCTCTTTCTAATTCTAATAATCCTCCTTCTTCTACTTCTACTTGTCCTCCTCCTCCTTTTCCCCTCCCTTCCCCCCTCCTCCTATCCCTTCCCCCCTCCCTCATCCTTCTTCCTTCCCTCTCCCCTCCCCCTTCTCTAACTCCTGCTCTTGCTCCCCCCTCCCCCCTCCTTCTCTTCATCCTTCTCCTTCACCCTCCTCCTTCACTACGACCTATACCCCCTACATATCCCCCTTATTCCCCCTCCCCTCCCTTCGACCTCATTGCCCTCATCCCCCTCCTTTTCCTACCCCCCTCCCCCTCACCTCTGCCTCATCCTACTCCTCCTCTAACCATACCTCTACCTCTACCTCATCCCCCTCCTTTTCCTACCCCCCTCCCCCTCACCTCTGCCTCATCCTACTCCTCCTCTAACCATACCTCTACCTCTACCTCATCCCCCTCCTCCTCCCACACCTCCTCGCACTCTCCCTCCTCCTCCTCCTCTTGTGCCACCTCCACCCCCGCTCCTCCTCTGCCTTCTCGTACTCCCCCCCTTCTACTTCCTCTTTTCCCCTATTAACCCAAAAAATCCCCCACACAGCTCTCAATGGCCTACACCACATAAGGACACCACCTCACAACACTCATTTCACTTCACAAGACCTTCCATGACCTTCCATTTGACCCCCACACCTCCGAAAGAGCCCAAGGATGAAGAAAAGGGCTAAAACCCCAAAATAGATCCCCAGGAGCTAAAGCCCTCAAAAAGGGGCTAAAACCCTGAAAGGGGCTAAAGTTAGGGAAAAAGGGGCTAAAGGCCCCAAAAAAGGGGCTAAAGCCTTAACCAAGGGCTTAAAACCCTAAAACCCCTTGGAAAAACTATATAAGGAGGGTGGGGGTTCACTCTCAATATACTCCTCATTTTCATATTGTTATGCTGCTTGTGGATGCTTTGAGACCTCTTGCTCTCAAACCACCCACTCTCCCTCTCCTTCATCTCCATTTCTCCAAGCCATTTCTCCCCAACCAAGAGAGAGGTGCTCCCATGAGCTAGGGCATGGTGGCCAATTTCCACCTAAGTGAGGTATAGCTTCTTTTTATGCATGTTCATTTGCTTATTTTATTTTCTGGCTAATATTTTTGGTTGCAGGTTTGTCATGAACATCTTTTGCAGGTTTCTTCATTAGTAGTATAGGTTTCTCTTGCAGGTTTTAGAGGGGAAAACCTAACCCATTATGTGTAGAGGGGTTCAAAAATACTCCATCTCTTCTTTCTTTCTGCTATTAGCTTAGATATAGTTTATTTCAGCTGCCATTTACTTGTTCTAGTGTAGCTTAGTTTAGTTTCAATTCCCAGCTCTAGTTCAGTCATTTTTTACTTCCGTTTTTTACTGTTTTCTAAGGGTAGAAACCTACCCTTGTGACCTATAGGCAAAAGGGATCCATTTTTAACCTTGTAGTGAGGAAAAATTCTCACTATAGCTTTGGCGACTCTACTGGGTCGATCCCACAGGATCCCTGTGCCAAACTTTTTATTCTCAAGTTTTAAAAATTTTTGCCCTAGTTTTTCAGAAATTTCATGTTAAATCCACGTTAGATTATTGTTTATTTAAATTTGTAGTTATTGCTGAGCCTCCTCAAGGCCAATCAAAGCCCATTTGGCCATAGTACTAGTTACTGTTGGCCATTCATGGTTTGCAAATCACTCAACTGTGCAGAACAGTCGAACCGAATTTATGAAAATTCACCTGTGTTCAGGCTCGTTTTCTGCCCAAATTTGAGCCATTTGTGAATATGCCCATGGTTAGGGGTAAAAGGGCCCATTTCCAAAGTGGGTTTTCAACCGTCTGAGGTAATTCCTCACGGTTTGATCAGAATCCAATTCGCAAAAATGGGACTTTTACTGGTGGGCGACCCATTTTTGGGCTTTTTAATTACAGTTTCTGTTTTTATTTTCTACATTTTATTTCATGAAAAATGTGTAAATGTTAATTAAATCATTATGGATTAATAAAATGAACCTAGTCTAACTAAAATCAACTTAAAATCAACGATCTTACTGCCCCCTTCCTCCTCTACCCAGTCATCACCCTTCGGGGTATTCTGGGATACAATGAAGGGACAGCTTCGTATAGATCTAGGCACTCCATGGCATTTTTCCAAAACCACTAAAACTAGGTGACCTAGAAGGTATGGGGAGTAGAGAAGGAGGGCTTCTCATGGTGCTAAGCATCCTCCCTGCTTGACCAACCTAGCACTTGGGAGGTGACCTGAGGATCTACGGATGGGCTTAGTCCCATTGTGTTAAGAGGTCAGCACCTTCTCTTGGTTGAAGAAGAATACCATTGAGAGGTAGTCACTTAGTTAGGACAACAATTTAGGGTTAATCACCATATTTTCTTACAAGTTTCTATTTACATTTTTGCAAACCAAATACCAAAACAAGCAAGAAAACCAACACACCATACCACATAATTAACCCAACTCAGTTCGTGACGCTGAGTGAGCCTTAAAAGTTACCAAATTTACACTAAATTCAACCAACTATACAGTATTTGAGGACATAAGTCCCTAACTGCTACAACTATGGGAAGTACTTGGGATTTTCCCAGAAACTCATTGTGAGGAGTACCACAGGAACCCCAAAGTAGCTGGCCACTGAGAGGAATTGCTAAGTGAAACGAGCAATGACCCCTTCCGATTGTGTAGAGTTACCCGTGAGGAACAAGCCAAGAACTGTCTTTTGGCAGTCTTGGTGGCCGAGAGACCACCTTCATCCAGTAGGAATCCATTGAAACTGGGGTCCAAATTTCATACCCACCAGTTTCATACACACAAGCCAACAAAATTGATCCTCCACGATCTTCCTCATGCCTAAGAGGCGAACCACCACCATTTGGAACACTCAATCGGCACCATCGTAGCCATTCTTAGTGATATCCCACACCATCAGAAGGACATATAGCCTTTGATTCTGATTCAGACCCATATCATTATGAACTAGACCTCCACACCGCACGATCTAGCCTCATGGCTACTGCAAACCTAGATCCATTTTCCGGTCTAACCTTAGCAAGTGGACCCATGTCCACATCATAACCAGTCACCCACAATGTGGCAAGTGGCCCAAGCATAGTCATGTAGACTGTCATTAGCCAATTGCCACCACCCATAGTGACCAGCCAAGCTGGTCCAGTGGCCACACATGGGGGAAATGGCCCCTCCACACACATTGTCCCACCTTCCACGCAGGGGGGCAATGCACCAACCATACAGGGGGGCAATGCCCCCGCCACCCACATCATCCCATCCACAACACTTGGGGGCATTGGCCCATCCGCCATGGTGCCACCACAAGCACCCCCAACTGTGTAGATGCATTATGCACCTGCAAACCCCACCCCCATTGCAGCCCCATCCCACATCAATTTGGGGCCAAATATGCCATTCATGGCTCATTTGAACTTTCCTAACTTGGAAATATTGACGAATGACCCCATCTGTCACCAAGATTTTTGGACACCCATGCCAACTAAGCTTCCCTTAGACATCCCAAATTTTGAAGGAAAAGCCGGGGAATGTCCCCAAAATCATATAATGACATTCTATCTATGGTGCTCATCCAATAGCGTCGTAGAAGACTCCATAAGAATAAGGCTATTCCAATGCACCCTTACAAGTGCCACGACCAAATGGTACATTGAGCTGCCACAAGCCAAGTACCCCGACTTCAACCCCTTAGCCTTCATGTTCCTATAGTATTTCAAGCTCCTGGTCAGATATGACGAGGGGGTAGAGATCCTGCTATCCTACCATCAAAACACTTCCACTCACATCACTGATCATATCCATGAGTGGCGACGGCGCTGCAACTTGTGCAAGATCCAACTTGATGATAGGATCTTCTTAGATTGGTTCCTCAAGACTTTGCTCCCACCCATCGCAAAGGACGTTGCATCTGAACATCCCCAATCTGAAGAAGAGGCCATATTGAAGGCCCAACAATTTGACCTCATCTACACCCAGTCGGGATACTTGTACACTGTCATCCCAGATGCTCCACATCCAAGTACCTCTTACCGCGATGCACCGGGGGCATCCCACGCAGTGGATGGCATTATAGGGTCAGTCTCTCAACAACCACCACCTCGACCGACACCACCTGCCATTGCACCACAACCAAGCAACACTACTAATGTTGCTTACCAAAACCAAGCTTCAGACTATGCTAGAATGATGTCTTAGTCCGGACCGACAACTTCCTATGCACAACCTGTGCCACTGCAGCAAGCTCAAGCTATGGCTTGGCCAGTGTAGCAGTATGTGGAGAAAATGCCCACATTCATGGCACTGCCACCACCACAAATATACTATGCACCACCACTGCAACAAGTTCAAGCCGCCGCCCCCACTCCACCCGCTCCACCCACCTGACCCACTCCATTGGGACAAGTGTTTGCACAGCAAAACCGTCCCAACCAGCCTGCCCCCAACAATCAACAAGGGCAATCTAGGAATAATTGGCCCCGCAACCAGGGAAACAACCAACCACAAGGGGGTGCTCAACAACCATATCCTCCCAACAATGCCGCAGCAAACCAGCCAGCCTAGAATCCCCCACGAAAAAATGCACCAAGGCGCAATTCCCCATTACACACAAACCAACCATGCACACTCTGTGAGGTCTATGGGCACTATACATTCGAGTGTCCCCTCATGTGCCGCACAAAGTAGACCCTTCGAGACGAGGCCCAATAGAATGCCAATGCTATAAACCAAGCACAACCCAACCCAGCACCACAAGGACCTCCTCCCATGGTGCTTCAAAACCCACTACCAGTCCAAGGGTTGGTGGAAACCACCACTCCTCCCCAGGCCACTCCCAATTCTTCAAGGGCACCACCCATGACTGAAACAGGTGTCCACCACCTGATGACCATGACCACTGAAGAGGTCAACTTACAAACTAGAAGAAACCAATATGGTACCACTACCGAACCTGTTGACTCAACATCAGCATCCATGTCTAAGAAAACCAACCTACCTCTCCAGTTACCCCCATTCCCGTGGTCCCCCATATGCAGAATCGCCAATAATGCCACAGCTAGAGCTGCAGTCAGCTATAGCGTAGTGGATGATTTGGCCCAAATGCCAACCACCATGTCCACTCTTAAGGTACTTAAAACATTCCCAATGTAGCGAAAAGCCATACTAGCCACTCTAGGGGGCAGTAGACCCCTCCAATTCCAAGCTAATCACCTTTGACATAGAAAACGGAGAACCACACATGCCCTCCACTATCGCCTTCCAAATCCCGGTATCCATCCGGAACTTGGTTGTGCACCGATGCATAGTGGATGAGGGGGAATCCAAGTGTGTCATGTCTACCTTGGTGTGGCAAAAGCTTGGATCACCAATTCTGCAACCATCTTCCATGACTCTGTGGGCTTATGATGGACACCCCACTAAATCCCAAGGAATCCTCCCTCATGTCCCCATCACGTTAGCCATAAAGATAGTCATGATTGACATTGAGGTCGTCAATGCTCAACTGGATTACAACCTCCTCCTTGGGAGGAGTTACATGTACGCCATGTGAGCAGTCACATCAACTATCTTCTGCCTCATGATGTTCCCCCATGAAGGGAATATTGTGACGGTTGACCAGATCACCTACCATGATCCATAAGGGTTAACAGCACTTGCCAATGTTATCCCTATCATCACCACCATTGAGCCACAAGGGATGACCGCACATGCTAACATCATCCCTGTAACTAACACCATGGTCGAAAACACACCAGCTTCCCCACTGTTGACTGTGGGCCCTGTTTTGTTTACCGATCCCACCATGATGGCTCCTTTCCTGTTGATGTCCCCACCTCTAACACAAAAGCAAACTGCGGACTTGTGCATGGTCTCATCAAGCACCGCTGCACCCAAATAGCAATTGTAGCCGCAGCCCCAACCACAACCACAATGCCAACAATAGCCACAGCATCACCCATAGCAGTAGCATTATGCGTAGCTGCAACCACAACCTCACTCCCACATGCAACCAGCTGGGAGTTATGTGGGCTGATCTCTGGTCCATAAAATTCCCTTCCTCTTCCCCCCACATGGCGTCATGTGCAAGCCAGTCATGGCCACCTTGAGCCTACCCAACTTTACGTTGGGGATCTCGGTGTGGTACCTAGATCCACCAGCTCAACCACCAATGCCCCAAGTTGTGCTAACTCCAATGCAACCTATCGTAGTTGAGTCTCACCCCCCACTCGGTTTGCATAGACCAACCACCGCACCCACATCTGCACCACCCCAACCCAAAAGGGCCAGGGGAAAGAACACCAAAGCCATCGCAGAACCATGACAAGTTCCACCTTGTGTAGTCTACGAACAACAGGGCCATCCAACTCAGGATTTCCCTGAAATCCCATTGATCTGTGCGCATCTGGATGCCATGGACATGAACATCCCCATGGTTGAAATCCCAACCATGCCAGTAGTAAAGAACAAGGCATTGAGGACAAACCATGCTTGCACCCTTTACGGCTTGTATGGGCATTACTCCCACCATTACCAAGACCTCCCCGAATTTTGAATGGCTCTTGATGACCTCCGTCACCTTTCCCTTGAGCCTGAGATCACCTTGATCGAAGAAGTTCACCCCCCACCGCCTTCTTCAGACACCATGTCCATTTACATGATCTCCAGTTCTACAGACCCTCTTGTCTCCACCATCATCGACGGTCCATCAGACCTGTATCTTTCGTTATTTCTGCTGCCCCAGCTCCATCCACAGCTGCAACCTCAGTCGCAACCTCAACCTTAGTTGATCCTTTTCCTTTTCCTTTTCCTTTTCCCTTTCCTTTTCCTACCATCCAAGATCATGAGTAAGTCTATCTTGGAAACTCAAAATCTACAGGATTTCAGACTAGGAGATGCTATGTGTTACCTTGAACCACCTACCGTACCTCTGAGGCCCCAAGATGTGTTGACTCATGTCCAGCCAATTGATATGATGATGCACCCACCTCTAGGTCCATCAAAGACTCCTTCTGTCTCCAGGCCTACCCCTCTTCCTCCAACAGAGACTGGGGGCAAGGCCACCAAAACCACAACCAATACCATTTACATGATCTTTAGCACCAGTTTCCCTTCCACCTTGTCGGCTGTGGAAGATCCACCCGATCTATCCCGACACCACTTATGTGATGATGGAGAGATCTATAAGACCACCTTTGGTTTTACCCCGTTCCCTTTAAACCATAGTATGGAATCGATTCTTCCCATAAAAGACCATATTCCATCACCCCGCCTTTCCAATGACCTTCATCTTAGCAAGGGGGCATACCTCTTCATTGACTCTGATGGACAACTCTTGGAGAACCCCCACAATGGGCTCTACCTCAAGATATTTTATGCTTAACATCACCAAGATATTTTATGCTTAACATCACCAAGATATTTTCTTTTCTTGTTTTTCAACATTTTTTACCACAAGTCAAAGGCAGCACCATCAGTTGCTAGTCAAAAGTCACCCGGAACCTGTTCGAGACATCTCTCACACCTCCGGGATCAAACTTTCATATACTTATGAGACCACTATCTCATGTTTAATCAGTTAGTTTAGGAACCATTTCCCATTAGTCACCTCAATTCACGAGCCATGACATGACGATGCAAGTGTCTACGGACCGGTACTTGTATCACATTTCCCGATCGCAACTCATGCGAGCGATCCGCCGCCCGTTAAGGATTGTATCATATTTTACTTTTTGTATTTATAATTGTATTTTTCACCGCACCTTTTGCAGACATCTTTGGACCATCGTCCATAGAATCCTTTGTTTTTATTCCATATATTTGACATAGAAGTGTTCTCGGGCTGCTACCCACTTAGGAATGTAATTTTAGCTTTTACTTTGTATTTTTAGCACATAATTGTCTTTTCAGTTTACTGCACCTTACGCAGACCTCTAGACCACTGTCCACAAGATGATTTCTTTTATTGCACTTATTTGGCATATAAATGCCTCTGGACTTGTACTCACATCACATGTGGTCAAGTCTGTCCACATTAACACACACACGCTCTCCTGACCTCTGTTCGAGAACCACCTCGGTTTGTGTGCCTTTGCCGCACCATCTCGCAGGCCTCTGCTGCAACCTATCCCATGCATGTATGGGTATGTTTAAGAGCCTTTTGCTCCATCCATACTGTGTGGATGACATTTGGACCTCTATCCACCGTCTCGACATGGGGCACTGCTCATGCCATTGCAGTCGGTTGACCGCAATGGAGTTTCGTTTAAGCTCTTTTTTTACTCCTTAAAACAATGAAAAGATCACTGAGCATAGCTGTTTCCTTTACCACTCACTAAAGTATGGGAAAGGACATTTACATCATCTTGTTTACCTCCTTTTGTGGACCATGTAGACCATTTCATGAAAAGGACCTCCTTGGCACACTTAAGCCAAGACCATTCCCCTTTGCATACTTTTGTGCTTTCTCAGGTAGAGGGGACACACTCTACGAAAAATATCACCACCGGTTGTCGTTAAGCTCTTTTCCAGCTATCTCAACAAGAAAATATCGCTGAGCAAACTTGGTTTTGTTCATGCTTATAAAAGTATGTGAATGACCGTCTAGTCAATATAGGTTTAACCTTTTCAGGCCTGATTGGACTACCAATGGTAAAGAAGTCTCTCATCCCCTCCAAGATGGGCGAGCTCTCCTATGTATAATTTTATCCTTTTTCAGGCACAGGAGACTACCAATGAAAAAGAGCCCCCACTAGAGTCTTCTTCATGCTTTCAAACTCTCTAAAATTGAAAGCACCATCGAGCATTTACCTTCTCGGGCTCACCAAAATTCCATGAGATCATACCACAACGGTGTCCTGAGACACCACCCCACATAAAATAGTTTGGAAACATCCCCACATTGGGTTGCCTTTGTTCAGAGTACTATGCAATGTGTCTTCCTTGGATCCCATCAGTATCAAAAGTGTCCACCTCGTCCAAGTATTTCCCATCTGCAGCAACATTCCTGGTATTACATCTATGATCCCATTCCCATGAGATAAGTTTCATTTGCTGCCTGATCCGCCCTGCCATAATACTTTGAACAAAGGAAGTTTGAGTCTCCCTCCCCCCCTGCCCCTGTTTAGTTTTCTTCTTCCCTCCCCTTCCCCCCCAATTCAGTGAGTCAGTCCGCAAATTGCTTCACACCTTCCGGTTATCCCTCATGCACTTGGTCAAGGAAACATCATTGCCTTGACTAGGGGCAGGTCTCCCTCTATCGATGGAAACACACATATTCCAGAGGATAGACCCAGAGGTCCCTGTACCTTGGTTTCATTGACATCATTGATGAGTTCCTTGGACTACTTGAGAGGAGTCCTTAGTGCCTCTTGGGATGGTTGTTTCTCACGTGCTCGAATTCAACTCCATCATCACACCGTTGAGATTCGTATAGGGTTTGTTCCACGCAGTACTCAGTCGAAGACCCCGGATGTCACCCAACTCTAGCACATTGGTGAGTCCACTTGAGGGACCTAAATAGGTTATGTCCCTTGTGATTTTCGAGTTGCGTTGGAGACAGTGTTCAGAAGCCCCAACAGTGCTTCGATATACCTTTATGATTAATACAACATACTTGTACCGTAGAGACTCGAACTCTCAAATAACGAGTCTACACATCTATGTACTAGATCCAATAGATTGTTAGTCATGAATATGTAGCATTCCATGAGAATGCCATGGGTCCAATGTACCAGATTAGTATTGTATTCATACTCACATGAGAGGCAAATAGCATTGTAACATCAGTTGTATATGATTGGCTCTTGTATCTTAGAGCATAGATCAAATGATTCTTTTGAAATTGTCATGAGCATGGGAATTCCCACCTCATCCATATACATGTCACACATTTATTATATCTCACCCATTTATGGGAACCAAATTAATACAAAACCAAAATCCACCATGCCCCAGCCCCAGAAGCACCACCTCTCGACAGCAAATCCTATGATGTTCATCGGCCATATGTTCAGCTCCTGCCCTCATACATCTGGGGGAAATCTGTTAAACCAAAATATCCCCCACACAGCTCTCAATGGTCTACACCACCCAAGGACACCATCTCACAACACTCATTTCACTTCACAAGACCTTCCATGGCCTTCCATTTGACCCCCACACCTCCAAAAGAGCCCAAGGATGAAGAAAAGGGCTAAAAACCCCAAAAAAGAGCCCAAAATAGACACCCAGGAGCTAAAACCCTAAAAAAGGGGCTAAAACCCTGAAAGGGGATAAAGTTAGGGTGGAAGGGGATAAAGGCCCAAAAAAGGGGCTAAAGCCTTGACCAAAGGCTTAAAACCCTAAAACCCCTTGGAAAAACTATATAAGGAGGGTGGGGGGTCACTCTCAATATACTCCTCATTTGCATATTGTTATGCTATCCATGGATGCTTTGAGACCTCTTTCTCTCAAACCACCCACTCTCCCTCTCCTTCATCTCCATTTCTCCAAGCCATTGCTCCCCAACCAAGAGAGAGGTGCTCCCATGAGCTAGGGCATGGTGGCCCATTTCCACCTAAGTGAGGTATAGCTTCTTTTTATGCATGTTCATTTGCTTATTTTATTTTCTGACCAATATTTTTAGTTGCAGGTTTGTCATGAACATATTTTGTAGGTTGCTTCCATAGTAGTATAGGTTTCTCTTGCAGGTTTTGGAGGCGGAACCCTAACCCATTATGTGCAGAGGGGTTCAACAATACTCCATCTCTTCTTTCTTTCTGCTATTAGCTTAGATATAGTTTATTTCAACTTCCATTTACTTGTTCTAGTGTAGCTTAGTTTAGTTTCAATTCGCAGCTCTAGTTCAGTCATTTTTTACTTCCATTTTTTACTGTTTTCTAAGGATAGAAACCTACCCTTGTTCCCTATAGGCACAAGGGATCCATTTTTACCCCTGTAGAGAGGAGAAATTCTCACTACACCACCCCTCCTCCTTAGCCTTGTCCTCCCCCTCCTTGGCCTTGTTCTCCCTGTAACCCTTCTCCCTCTCCCTCTCTCCCCTCCTCCTCCTACCCTTGACCTCCTCCTGTTTCACCCTCCTTCCCCCCCCCCCTCTTTCTCCTCCCGTTCCTTCTCCCACCCTCTTCTTCATCCTCTTTCACCCTCCTCCCTCCCCCATTCTATTTCTTACCAAGTCCTCCCCCTA
>LPNX010563966.1:518436-541913 GCA_001517045.1 Pseudotsuga menziesii
TTCTCTTTCCCCTCCCCTTTCCCTCCTTTCCTCTTCCTTTGCCTCATCCTCCTCCCCATCTATGCACCCTCTAACTAGTTCTCCTCCCCATCTCTGCACACTCCAACTTGTCCTCCTCTTGCCTCCACTTCACATCCTTGCGCCCCCCTTCTCGCCTCCCCTACCCCGCCTCCTACCCTCGCCCCTCCCCTTCCCCCTTCCATACTCTCTCCTCCCTCCTCCTCTTCCTTCTACTTCTCTCCTTCACTCCTCCTCCTCCCTCTTCTTCCTTCTACTCCTACTCCTTCTATTTCTACTCCTCTTTCTCCTCTTCCTCCTCCTTCTCCCCCTACTCTCTCCTCCCTCCTCCTCTTCCTTCTACTTCTCTCCTTCACTCCTCCTCCTTCCTCCTATTCCTTCTAATCCTACTCCTTCCATTTCTACTCCTCTTTCTCCTCTTCCTCCTCCTTCTCCTCCTGTCCTTGTGCCTCCTCTTATTTCAAACTTTCAAAAAAATTATTATAATATATACTAATTAAATATTAAATATTAATACTTTGTTGTAATAAATTTAAATTTTAGAAAATAAATTAACATAAAAAACCTCAAAATATTAAATAACAATAAAATAGATATATATTTAAAAATGATTAATAAAACCTATCAATATATGCAATACAAAAATTAGAATGAGAAAAGTTGAGTTACAAGGGTTAAAAAAGTGAATGCATAACATATTTGCAAACAACATTACTATCTAACTCAAACTATTGTATTTTTAAAAATAATTAATAAAAAAACAATTAAAAACTATACAAACTTTGTTGAACATATAACTGTAAATGCAAAAATAATATAACCCATAAACAATTATAAACTATAATGGGTAATATAAAATGAAAAACAATACATTAAACAATTAAATTATACATTAAAACAATCTTGAATCACACTTCTATCAGCCATATGTGATCTGTAAAGGTTAGATAGATAATTGATGATTGGTCGTGAACTAGGTAGATAGAATGATTATCCCTATGCAAGGCAAAGGGAAAATAGTTGAAAATACCAGAAGTAATGTTGTAATATCACCGAATGTAGAATTTAATATCTGAAATCGTACTTCTAGCATCCACATGTGATCTAGGGTTAGACCAGGGTAAAACTGTATTTGAAATTAGAAAGCTCATGACAGAGCAGATCAAGATAAAGTTTCTAAATGAATCAGTACATGAATTAAAATGAGAAGCCAACAATACATACAGATAGAAACCATGGATCTCCATTGTGCATGAGGCAGCTCAGGTGCTGATCTCCATTGTGCATATGGCAGTTCAACCAAATCCAGCAGCAGAGGTCCTTCTAGAAAAAATCAAAGTAGACTTTTGAAACCAATTCACCTCCAGTGTAGTGCACTCCACCCTACTCCTCAGATACCAGATGTAGACTCAACTCGAGACTCATCCGCTATCACATATAGACTCAACCCAGGACTCATGCACAAAGGAAAATGTTCTAAATGAAGAGGAGATATATATGAATGATTCCCTCAAGTAGAGACACTTATCCCACTTCTACTTTCTTCAACGGATAGGAATAGGCGGCAGGCTGGGTTGCAGATGAGACAAATTGCATTTCCTTTCAACGGGCAAAGGGAAACTCAGCTGCTGGTCACCATTTTGAATCCAACAGTAGCAGAGGTCCTTCTAGAGCAGTTCACTCCACCCTCCTCCTCGGCTACCACATGTAGACTCAACTCAGGACTCATCTGCTAACACATATAGACTCAACTCAGGAATCATATGATATCTCAATTGTGCATGAGGCAACTCAGTTGCTGGTCTCCATTGTGCATAAGGCAGTTCAACCGCATCCAGCAGCAAAGGTCCTTAGCAAAGTAAAATTTTGAAAACAATTCACCTCTAGTGCAGTGCAGAGCACTCAACTCTCCTCCTCGGCTACCACATGTAGATTAAACTCAGGACTCCTTTGCTATCACATATAGCATCAACTCAAGATTCATGCACAAAGGATTAGGATTAGGATGAAGAGAAGGAAAATATTCTGAAAATATGTACGATTCGCTCAAGCAAAGGCATTTCTCCCACTTCCACTTCCTTCAATGGATAGGAATAGGCGGTGGGATGGGTTTCTTTATCCTTTGCTTTTCTGACCTTGAACTCACTGCTTTTTCCTTTGCTTTTTTGACCATGAACTCACTATTTTCCGTCCTTGAACTCATTGCTTTCTCCTTTGCTTTTCCGTCCCTAAACTCACTGCTTTATCCTTTACTTTTTCAACCCTGAACTCGGTGCTTTTCTATCTTTGAACTCACTGCTTTCTCCTTTTCTTTTCCATCCTTGAACTCATTGATGTTTCATCCCTGAACTCACTAATTTCTCCTCTGCTTTTCCATTCCTAAACTAACAGTTGACAATTTGATTTTTTGTTCTTGGACTCACTGATTTTCCATTATTGAACTAACAGTTGACAAAAGATGAGTGAAGTTATGACCATTTCACTTCTCAAGAATGGAGAAAGAGAAGATCTAACTTGAAATTTCCTGCTACCGGAAAGTAGAGAACAAGAAAGATTGAAGCCTCTGCGGCGATTTTTTCAAATCAGTTTTTTTTTCAAAATCACAGCATTGAAGAAAATTGATAATGGAATTCAATGGTGTGGGCACATCGAAAAAATCCTTAATCATTTCATTTGGTTTCTCTTTGATATCTCTATCTGCAACTGTATAGGTAGTCATGTTGTGTGGAAAAGCCCCCTCCCTATTTATTTTTTTATGTAACTGTATATTAATTTATATTTGTATGTGTGTCTGCTTGTTCCTTATCTCTTTGTTATATGCTATAACTCCTTGTTGGTTTGTTAATCTAAATTAATTTGTGTGGTTTTTTATTTGTGAAACAAAGGAGGAGATCGACATACATATATTGGTGGTAATCAACTATAGCTTAGAAGAAGAAGAATACTCGACCCTTTGCAACAACTGAATGACGTTATCGCCACATGACCTATGCTCTCAGATCTACACTAAATTGTCTAAATTTGTGGCGCTTAAATATGTTTATTAAACTGATCATTCTGACTATGTTTAGTTAAATCTTGGGTTTCCAGAGTTTGTTGGTAAATTTTTATAGTAAGAATTACCCATACAACTACTATGCTTATGTTATGTGAAGGGTTATGTTATGTGAAGGGTGGTTGATGTTTGGCATTTGGACATTTTTTGGATTTTTAGGTTTCTGTCGGTAGTCTTGGTGTTAGTGTTAATTATGGATTAACTCAACCTCAGAAATATGTAGTCCCTTGCAAGTTATGGAATATAGGTAAACAACGGTTTCATCCCATTTGTTCTGGTTCATAGATTCAATTTTCTTTTCTTTGGTTGATTTTGAACTTTGAAATCAATACATTATTATTCCAGAGTCAATTCTAAATAGAAATAATTGTTTTCATGTAGTCCTTTGTAAATGGAAGCTAAATATACTACAAGGGCCGGAAGAAGCAAGTGCAAGTGTAAGAGCTAATGAAGAGATCCTGCCTTGATGGAGAATTCCAATGGACCAAAAGTAGGCAATAAATGATTTTGACCCAAAGAATGCAATAAATGACTCCGAATTCTTAGATTGATTAGATATGCTTGCAACAATATCTATCTTCCTCATGTGTAAATATTATATGTAATGTTTTTTAATTAGGAAAGTAACTAATAAAATCACATTTCCTTACCCCTTTCTCATTGCCCAATACACATGCGAGAGAGCTTAACGATTTTTGCACAACACAACCCAAAAGAGAAGAAGAATG
Organism: Pseudotsuga menziesii; assembly: GCA_001517045.1. Lineage (NCBI taxonomy): Eukaryota > Viridiplantae > Streptophyta > Pinopsida > Pinales > Pinaceae > Pseudotsuga > Pseudotsuga menziesii. Next base: position 522,238 of record LPNX010563966.1, read on the forward strand.
TGCCCTTATTTGTCCAAATAGTTAGTTGAGTTGATTGCTTGCTATTAGTTATGACATGGAGGGTAAGGTTAGGTGTTCATTTTTTTTGGACGGGATATGTTCATGTAGATAATAATATAGTGTCATTTCTTCAAAACCGGAACTTAATTATATGATCCTATGATTGATTTCAAAATCATAACTTTATTTATGAATAGGATGGAATTTTACAAAGACCAACCTAGCATTGGAAATGGAATTTCCTCCATTTCTGTTCCCGAACTCTTAATGTCAAATGGTTGGTCATTCATTCAATACTTGGTGTTCTTACTATCACTTCTCAATCTATTAATAGGTGTCCAATATTTCCTTTCATTTTGATCCCTTAAACTTGTTTTCATCTTTAGGCATTAGTTCTTTTGAGTTATCTTTAGTTCTAATTTAGTTTGTATTCCCAGATTCACATTTTGGAAGATCAACAGTAGCTCATACAGCTATTGATGCAGTTGATTCAAGGGTGCTTGAGATGCTTTGGTCATATCCATGTATTTCACAGTTTCTTGATTTAAACCCATGAATGCCCCAACAGTACTTTTTGTGGCCATATCACGGCAATTCATCTTACCTTCTATATTTTTTTCTGCCATATAAATCATCTTCCCATATGTCAAGATTAGAATCTCTTGTTGGACGTGGACTCAAACCTTTCATGTGCAGATTATCGTGAAGAGGTGGTGAATTATATTTTATAACAATCAAATGAAATTTCTTGACCTAGCGTGGAAAAAGGTTAAAATTGCTATTTAGTCATGTTCCTACCATCTAGTGAAGGAGTTGGAGGAGAAGGCTTAGAGGTACTTGAATTCTGTTGTGTGATAGTAGCAAGTGCTTGTGACTATGATGGCACCAAAAGTCTTGTTTCTCATTTCCTAGTACAAAATCCTAAGTAGTACCATCTCTTGCTTTGAATGTTCTCTATCTTGCTCCAAAAATCCTTTTCGATGAGTTTTGTATATTAGCTCTTGAGAATGTTATAACAACACAATCATATTGATGACAATGATAGAACCTGGAAAAAATTATTTAAGTGCATACCTGAGTGAAGACACCACTCTTGGAAAATATAGATGAACTAAATAATAAATAAATGCACTAATCAGCATGTCTTCAGCTAGATTTTGCAGCTCAGTCTTGGCTTCCTAAAAATTCCATTTAATATCATGTTCATAGGCAGTTTCTTTCATTAATCAAATTTTAACCTTTATATTTGGTACTATGGTGAACAAATTCCTTTGTCCAATGATCGAAGGAAAAAAACAACCCCACTTCCATCAACATTGCATAAAGCATTCCTAGCCATTAAAATTTCCAACTATGTGCATAGAGAATTCAATAGCATATCTGGGTCAAATTTTAAAACAACTGTACTAATTATTCCTGCATACCTTCTTGTTGACTCAATAGTTAGGACACAATTCAACTGCAGATGCAGCAACTGTTTTCCATATTTTGTATCAAATTCTTATAGCCATGGAAATTCTGCACACCTTGGTGTAGTAAAAACCAAACAAGCTATTGCCTTTTTCAAATCATCATGGCATGCCCTAAAGTAGTTGATAAACAATTAACATACTGTCATAAGTGTTAAGTAAAGGCAATGCAAAGAGATTTCATTATGTCTATGCTTTCTAAAGATTGTAAAGTACAATACGTTTCATGCAATAAACACTGGTTTTTAATTACTTTTGGTTTTCAATTGCTAACAGTCTTTTAGTTATCACCTCAAAAGACCCTTCAATGAGAATATATGTGTTCAATATATTTTATTCTATGAGGACATGCTACACTTACATACAAAAAATAAATCTTAATATTGGATTTTTTTTGAAGATTAAATGGTTATTGCCTATATCTATTATCTACAAGCATAGAATTAATAGTGTTCTCTATATTTGTTATCATGTGGATGCATCTGTTAGAATAATCAACCCATAGTTAGATACCTTAGACATTAATTAATCCATTTTTGTCTTATTTGTCTAGTTTCCATATTCCACTCTATGCAACTTGTCCTCCACATGTCCAAGATGGTCAAACTTGCTAAAACTGAGTCATGGAGCACTTGGGAAACCTCCTAGAATCAATTTTGCTTTATTCCCGAACCTCCCTAGCGCATATCTACTTTTTCTACTTTATTGCCTGCTTTTATTGAGTTTTATGGAAAAAAGGAAAGTATGACTAGGTGAAGTTGACTTGTTTTTTTCCCTCATCAGCCTCCACTCTTTTCTCCTAATAAAGGCATGTATGAGTTGTCCTTCCATCACCTATTAGCTTTCCTAAATTATTTTTCCAATTTGTGAGCTCCTAGGAAGATTTGGAAACTGCTTTGTGCACCTATGGGGGATTTGACTAGATTTAGTAAGCCTTCTTTTGACTAATTCGAATGGCATCCCAATGCATTTGAATATCTCATGTAATTATTTATTATGGCATCCTATGACTTCACAAGGTTTCCTATTGTACACTTATTCAATACAGATTGGTGTTCTGCTCCATATTCAGTCTCCTTTGTGTGTAATTTGCATGTTTGATTAGCAATTTTTGTGAGTGCAATTGTTCTAACACCTGGGATCAATTTCCACATGATATCAGAGCCTTTGTAGCTTGGTTTATTTCCTTCCATATTTCTATTGCAGGTTTGACATCTTGACTGGGAGCATTTTGCTGACTGAAGGGACAATTTCTGAGCTATGGAAAGCAAAGATGGAGATATTGTTGAGAGAAAAAGGACTCTACAGGGTGACTATGGGAACTGAAGTAGATCCCAATGCATATGCAGAGAAAATTAAATGGCACAACAGGAGGGATGAGGCCTATGGTATCCTATGTCTGAGCATATCTAGAGACCTCCTTTTCCATATTGATGGATTGACATCACCAAATGAAGTATAGGAGAAGCTTGTTGACATTTTTGGTAAAACATATGATATGCGAGGACATCAAATCAAGAATGAATTGATCTCCTTGAGTCCCAGCAGCTTTGAATCCCTGCAACTGTATTTTTCCAAGTTTAAAGCCCTTGTTTTGTAGCTAAAATAGTGTGGAATCGAAAAGAAGGAGGAGCAACCAGTTTTGGCCATACTTTAGAAGCTTGGCCCTGACTATTCAGTGTTTTTTTTTACCTTCCATGCCACCGAGTTGACAGCTCGAGCTTGGAATATGCCTAAACTTGCAGAGTTCATGGAATCCCTCACACAAGAACAAGATAAACTGGTGATGATGGGCACCATCAAACCTTCCAAAGACCAATCTTTGGTTGCTACAAATTCGAGGGTGGATTCAAAAGGAAAGAAGAAAGCTAAGAAGCCACCTAAGCAAAATAGAGACAAGAACAAGTCTCTAGAGGAGCCCCAAGGTTCCAAGAAGAACTTCCAAAAGAAGAAGAACAAAGGAGAAATGAGCAAATGCGCATACTATAGTAAGGGAAATCATCCTAAAATATCCTACATGAAGAAGAAAATTGACATGCTGACCCAAGTCCTAGAGAAGAATAACATCTCCCTTCCTGATAGCTCAAAGAAGAGGGAAGGAGGATCAAATTCAGAAGATAGAGAGAGATTTCATGCATTGGTTGCTGGCACATCAAGCTCACCTAGTTTCTTCATAGATTCTGGAGCTTCAAGACATATGGTTTCTACCAATGAGGCATTCACCTCTCTTGACATGTTGAAAGGTCCACTAATAGTATTGGGAGATGACTCTCTCACTGAAATTTTGGGCAAAGGGAGGAATTATCTTGACCATGGTAAGTTCAGCAATGTATTGTATGTTCCAAGTCTTGCCTCTAACCTCTTGTTAGTGTATCAGATGACCCATACAGGGTCTCCAAAGAAGCTCATATTATCCCCTAATGAATTTGATATCACAGAGATCTCAAGTGGTAAATTCATTGCAAAAGGAGTTGCAAATCACACTTCGAAGGTATACATGTTTTAACATTTTCTACCCTACTCAAACCCCTCTGCTCTTTTGATTCATGCTAATGAGGCAAGCAAGATTTGGCATGAAAGATTTTTCCATATTAACTATAAGTATCTTTCTGATCTTAGTGAAAAATAAATGGTCATAGGGTTACCAAAGATTAAGTTTTCCAAAGGAGTGTGTCAAGGTTGTATCTTAGGAAAACACCCAGAGCATAAATTTGAGAAAGCTAGTCATGAGAGAACCTCTACACCTCTTGAGTTGATCCACAGTGATGTTGCTGGCCCATTTCCTCATATTTCAATGAATCAGGCCAAATATGCATTGACATTCATAGATGACTTTTCTAGGTACTATTGGGTTTACTTCTTGAAACACAAGTCTGAAGTCTTTGGCCTCTTTAAAGTCTTTAAGGCTTTGGTTGAAAACTAGTCTGGGAGGAAACTCAAGATCCTTAGATATGAAAATGGTGGTGAGTATGTCAATTTTGATTTCATTCAATATTGTGCAAATGCAGGTGTTCAGATGCAGCATTCGATCCCTTACACACCACATCAAAATGGTGTTGTTGAGAGAAAAAACAGATCACTGAAAGAGATGGCAACCTGCATGATGGAGGCTAAGACTTTGCCACCAAAGTTTTGGGCCAAAGCTATAAACTGTGAATCCTATATCTATAATAGGGTGCCTCATAAACAGCTTTATGGTATGACTCCTTTCGAAGCATGGAGTGGGCACAAGCTAGATGTGACCCATTTCAGGATTTTTGGCTCAAGGGCTTGGGCTAGAATTCCAACAGAAAAGAGGAAGGATTTGTAGCCCCAAAGCCAAGAGTGTCTATTTTTTGGGTAATATAAATATTAAAAAGGGTAAAATCTGATTAATTTGAGCACAAACAAATCCTTCATTGAAAGGAGTGTTCAGTTCCAAGAAGAGCCTTTAGCAGCAGTTGAAGTTGGAGAGTCTTCTTCACCACCAGAACCACTGAATGTAAGTGAAGAGATAAATGAGTTTTCTGATTCTGATATGTCTGATAATGATGATTTAATTTCATATCCTAACATTTTTACAAGACAAAAATGGGCAGTAAAGACCATTCATGTAGCTGGGGAACTAGCTGGAAATTCTAGTGATTCTAGGAGGACTAGATCTCAGTTTGAGAGTGCCCTGTGTATGAAAGACCATTTGTTTGCATAGAAATGATATATGATGGTTGAATCAGACCCACATACATATGAATATGCAACACATGATCCAACATGGCAAACATCCAGGAAAGAAGAATTCAGCTCACTCTAGAAGAACAACACTTGGGAGCTGGTTGATCTTCCCCCAGGGAGGAAGCTAGTTCAATGTAAGTGGGTTTTCAAAAATAATTTTGCTGCTGATGGTTCAAATTTGAAATATAAGGAAATATTTGTAGCCAAGGGCTACTCATAGGTACATGGTATAGACTACAATGAGACCTCTGCACCAGTGGCAAATATGGACTCCATCAGGCTAGCATAGCCATTGCAGCTTTGAAGCAATGTGAGGTACATCACATGGATGTGAAGTGTGCTTTCCTGAATGGAGATATTACTGAAGAGATTTACATGCATCAGCCTCAAGGATTTGTTGCTAATCCATCTCTTGTGTGCAGGCTAAAGAAATCATTGTATGGGCTTAAGCAAGTCCCCAGGGCTTAGTATGCCAGGATTGATGGCTTTCTGCTATCATTGAGTTTTGTTTGATGAAAGTCTGATCCTAATGTTTATTTGAAGCTGATTCATGGTTCTTTGATGATTATTATCTGTATGTGGATGACCTTCTATTTACAGGAAGCTCAAAGAATGAAATTTCCTCCTTGAAGGATGCAATGAACCATGCATTTTCTATGACTGATTTGGGTTATTGAGCCAATTCTTAGGTCTCGAGATTGCTCAAAGAAAACATGGAATAAAATTACATCAGTACAAGTATTCTTTGGATTTGTTGAACAATCTCAATATGAAATATTTCAAGCCAAGCAAGACTCCCTTCCTTTCAAAAGTTAAGCTTGAAGAAGCAGGTTCTTCTCCTATGGTAAATAATACATTGTATAGGAAATTGATTGGGTGTTTGATGTACCTTACACATAATCAACATGATATTTCTTATGCAGTAAGTGTGGCTTCAAGATACATGGATCAGCCTCATGAGATCCATTGGAGAGCAGCCAAAATGATCCTTAACTTTTTTCAGGGAACAAGGACTCATGGGATCTTCTACAAAGCTAAATCTGATCTTGATTTGATTGGGTTTATTGACAGTGATTGGGAAGGTGACAACATATATCAAAATTAAACATCAGAATATGTGTTCATGCTTACTGAAGGACCAATCAACTAGTCAAGCAAGAAACATATTTCCATTGCACTCTCATCTACAGAATCAGAGTACAGAGGAGTTGTAAATGCAACAACTCAATGTTTATGGTTGCAGGGGTTACTTGGTGAGTGTGGCTTCGAATCAGAATAATCAACTACTATATATTGTGATAATTAGAGTACCATTCAAATATACAATGATCCAGTTCAAAGATAGAGAACCAAACACATTGAAATCCATATGCACTACATCAGAGAGCTTGTGCATGATGGCCCCATTCACCTACTCTTATGTGCATCTTCAGAACAAGTAGCAGACATCTTCACCAAAGTTTTTTGTGAGAAGAAATTCAGCAATCTCAAATCACTGCTGGGGATTTCTGATCATGCTGTGAAGCATGATTGACGACAAGATTTTCAAATTTTGTTTTACTGTCCATGTTTAAGGGAGGATTTTTCCCATTGGGTTTTTTCCTCTTTCCTTGTTTAAATGTACATGCAGTATGTAAAGGGTGACTAATCCTTGTTGCTAGGCCCTATAGTTTTCTGATATTTTACTCATAATTCAGGTTTAAGGGGGGGTGTTAGAATAATCAACCCATACTTAGTTACCTTAGACATTAATTAATCCATTTTTGTCTTATTTGCCTAGTTTCCATATTCCACTCTATGCAAGTTGTCCTCCACATGTCCAAAATGGTCAAACTTGCTAAAAATGAGTCATGGAGCACTTGGGAAACCTCTTGGAATCAATTCTGCTTTATTTCTGAAACTCCCTAGTGCATATCTGCTTTTTCTTCTTTATTGCCTGCTTTTACTGAGTTTTATGGCAAAAGGGAGAGTATGACTAGGGGAAGTTGACTTGTTTTTTTCCCTCATCATCCTCCACTCTTTTATCCTAATAAAAGCATGTATGATTTTTCCTTCCATCACTTATTATCTTTCCTAATTGATTTTTCCAATTCGTGAGCTCCTAGGCAGATTTGGAAACTGCTTTATGCACCTATGGGGGATTTGACTAGATTTAGTAAGCCTACTTTTGACTAATTCGAATGGAATTCCAATGCATTTGAATATCTCATGTAATTATTTATTTTGGCAGCCTATGACTTCACAAGGTTGGATATTGTACACTTATTCAATACAAATTAGTGTTCTGCTCCATATTCAGTCTCCTTTATGTGTAATTTGCATGTTTGATTAGCAATTTTTGTGAGTGCAATTGTTCTAAAACCCGGGTTCAATTTCCATAGCATCTTCATAAACCATTGTTTCCTTTTAAAATTGTCCCCATTTCCTTTTTTGTCAATATTTTAGAACTTTTCCTACATACATGTAGAAATGATTGCCTATGCTAATTCTATGCTATTTAGACTAAACTGAATCTAAACTAACCTACAAAAGTTGTTTTTCAACCTTTCCTCTAGGGTAAAATAATCCCTAGTATCTACTATAGAAAATTTAATAATGTCATACAAATTTTAATCTCAGAACCTTCTGGTTGTGGCATAAGTTGTTACTATAAAGTTTGTTTGCCTAGAACCATTTCAAGCAAAAAGTAAATCCCTCCTTTCTAGGATTTTTTGGCAAGAAATTTCAATAAATTTATAAATTTTCTGATAACTTAAATAGTGCATATTTTTAATAGTTCAGATACTTCCATGATATGTTGTCAAGAGAAAATAAGATCAGAAAAACAAAACAAAAGCCATTTCTAGTTATTTTATAAAATGTCCAAAAATTGATAGCATTACTTTTGCTCTTCAGAAAAATCAACGGTCCTTACCATTTCCCCATAGTAATGCATCTAACACAACCATTCTTCCAAAATGCTGTCATTATGAACCAAAGATCTTGTGATGTTGTTTGTACTTCCTTCACTGATGGTACTGCTTCCCTCTGTATTGTAGATGTTGTTGCAGCGATTTTTTTGAGAGAATGATTCTGTTCTAGCAGTATAATTTTTGGTATAGGAATTCATAGTTATAGAATTCTTTCTTCGCAGAGATGAAGGGTTCAACATTTCCATTGAATTGAATATTTCAATGGTTCTTCCCTGTTCTAGGCATTCTTTTAGTGCATGTTTGGGAAAATGATTTTTTGTTATAGCCACTGTTTTGGGAGGACATGGGTGTGTTGCTTCCATGCTCTATATTGGTTCATAACCAAAGACAGGTAATTTATTGATATTAACTAGCATATTATTTTATGTATGCAACTTCATTAAGTTATTAACACAAAACAACTCTACTTTAGCTCCTTGATTAGATGTCCAATAATATACATTTGGGAAATATGGCATGCTTCTAAGAAGCTTGATCACTCATTAATGTGTATTATACTATTATCCCCTTGGGATTTCAAAAGGCATGCCCTGGAGAATCCTTGTGTTGATTCTATATAATTTCACCTTGGCTGTTGAAGTGTCCTTCAAAGGACAAGGAAATAATTTTTCCTTGATGTGGTAGAACTTGAATCAATGGTGATGAACCCATTGGTTGTTTGGCTCAAAGAATTCCTTGAACCATTTGTGAATTTGGAAATCTAAAAAGGAAAATATTCAATTGCATTGGTAAAGGTTCTTTCTTAGACTAGTCCTACTAATTATACACAGGATTTATCCAACCCTTCTTGAATTCAAGCAAGATGTATTGGTACATGGAATTTTAGTTGGATAGAGTGCTTCTTTGAGAAAAAATCATCCCTGACCTTCCCTCCACCTTCCCATTATCAACTCATTGATTTGTATGTGTAAAGGTGGCGCCTTTGTTAAATTTTAGGGTTAGGTTAGGATTTAACATAAAAAATATACTTTAATGCATAAATAGAATTATGAAACAAGGTTAGATTTAGAATAGTACTACTTCAATAAATTTATACTACAATAAAATCGAACATAATTATCATCTCTTTCAACTTTAACACTCCACTGGTCATTGTGTTAAAGTTGGTCCTTGAGATGATTTACCAAATTCCATGTATAGTAACAATATTATAACTAATAAAATAATGTACAGGAGATAACAACAGTAAATAACTGTAACAATACTAATCTAGAATTATTTTGAATCAACCATATACTCAGATACTTTTAGGCTTTGATCTTGTCACTGAAGGGACAAGTCACCTAGATGAACAAACGACGTACCTTGAGAAAGAGATTAATGGGGGGTTAAAGAAATAAGGATAAAAACCTTAGATTCTTAGTCAATAGGAAGAGAAAATTCAATCAATTACTCATCAGGATTTAACAACACACCAACATGTTAAAGTTTTTGTAGATTCTAGACCCATTTTGAGGGAGAATGGTACCCTAGTCAACTAGGACAGAGTAAGGTTGTAGAAGGTATACTAGGGCCCCCAGTAGTCTCCCCCTAGTAGCACTCTTGAGGTCTTTGGTCTAGGACCAAGCAATTTGATGCCATGGAAAATCCCCTATCATGTGGCTAGGGCCCCTACATGCCTCTAGGGTATTCTGGTCTATGACCAGGGATGCAATGTCTAAGAAGAGCCTGCAACTAGAGGCAGAGACATATTGTAGTATGGGACTAGGGACATGATGTCCAAGTAGGTTCTACAGGTAGTTGATCAACTTTCAGTGTGAGACTAAAAATCAGCTTAGTACTAAGGACCATTCTCCGAGAGAATGGAGGACCCGTTCAGGGTCCAGGGGTTGATCAACATGATTAAGTGTGAGAGTGAAACTCAGCCTAGGGCTGAAATCCATTCTTTAAGAATGGAAGATAATGATGTGTGATGTCCCCTCTCCTAATTGGTTATTGCTAGGTTGATTCTCAAGGGACTAGCCACCCCTTGACGATGTCACTAGCACCTAACCCTTAGGAGCAATGTTGAAGACCTAAGAATGTACCATCCAGTTTGGATCTTTCCCTTATACAGTGATGACAAAAATATATAAAACAATTTACCTTGAGAGAGAGAAAAGGTTACTGGTCTTGTTTGTCCATCTTTTATGATCTTGTGGGTTGTTCTTATTGTGAACCCCTTTGTTGACTCATATCTTACATGGTCCTAGCACTCTTATTATTATGATGACTCTCACCTTGTGTTTTTTTAATATTTTGTGGTACATCATCCTAAGTGCATTTACTTTATGAAAGGACCTTTGGACCATTTATCGTTATGATTTTATTATAAAACAATTGGACCTTTTACCTTTTGACCATTTACACCTTTTACCTTATGAATTTATTACAAAAGGTTACTTTATGGTTTTATTAATAAATAATTTATGGTTTTATTAATAAAGATGATTTTTGTTAATTGTTTATTTTGGACCATTTTATTCTATCCTAACTCAACCTCAACCTAATGTATTTTGTGGATTTTTTATTTAGCTCACTAATCTTATAAAAACAAGGTTATATTACAAGGAAGTATCATATTATTTGTGTGGATCCCTCTTGAAACTTATCATGACCGGGTCTCCCTGCTCCTGGCATAAAAGTGCTTCGCTTAGCTTTATTTCACGAGTAGGACTTGGTATCTAACTTCGCTTGCTCAGCATGAGCCACCTCTGCGCGTGACTTGCTTCTCCTTGCGTGTGTGATCCTCTCTGTTGCCTCTGTGTGATCCTCTCTATTGCCTCCATGTGATCACCCCAGTTTGATTGTGGCTCTCTGTGTGGTCTGTCCACTCACCATGAGTCCATCTCTCAGCATCCGCATGACCAGCTTGACCATGGCTCTCTGTGTAGTCTTTACACTCATCGTGAGTAATATCTCAGCATCCGCATTCCCAGCTTGATCATGGCCCTCTGTGTGGTATGTCCACTCAGCATGAGCACCTCCATTCTTATCACGACTACAACACCATAATGGCCCTATCCCATGGTACTATCTGCTTTGCATAAATGGGCTCATTGCTTTCGTGTGACTAGAATATTTGAATTAGCCCTCGTGTGGTCTACCTCCCCCTTGCATGGTCTTCTATTCTTCCATGGCTCTTATTCTATGGGTTCCTCCATTTGGTATTGACCGTGACTCTACCCATGTCTTCCATAGCATGACTATGGGTAGATCTTTGTAGTGTTGACTTTTGTGCTTTCATCCACCATGATCGTGAGTCTATTTTCTTGGATGAACTGTGGGTCCTTCCCCATTGCAATCTAGTTTCTTGTATGGACTGTGGGGTCTTCCCCAGCATGACCTTGAGCTTCACCTTATGTGTGAACTATGGTTATTCAACATACTTGTACAAAGTATGACAGTATGTCTCTGCACTATGTGACTGCATCCTTACTCAGTAAAGCATGATTATTTGTCCTTTGTCTGCATGACTGTATTGGGTATGACTGTGCTTGTTAACTAAGAGGTCTGGGTTAGTATGCTTCTTCTTTACACCTCTTAGGCTCTCTCTCAAGGTACGTAAATTGTTTTCCTAGTTGACTTGTCCCTTCGGTGACAAGATCAAATCTGAGTATAAGACTGATTCAAATATTGATTATGATTTGTTACTGCTGATATTTACTGTACATTATTTTATTATGTTGTTTCTGCACGTGGAATTTGATGATTTTCAAGGACCAATGTTAACACAATGACTAATGGAGCGTTAAGTTGAAAGAGATGAAAATTATGTTTTTTTGTTTTATTACAGTTTAAATTTTATTAAGCAATACTATTATGAATCTGATTTTATATGTTCATGCATTTAAGTTTTCTACTTGTGTTAAAACTCCTCTAACCCTAAAAATTCAACATGGTATCGGAGCTTAGGCTTTAGTTAACTCTGTCTTGAGGGTAATAGAGTCTACATGATCCTAAGGTAAGGGTTGTAAAAGTAACAGTAAGGACTTGAATTTTTGGATCTAAACTTTACAGATCTTGGCTAAAGGAGTTCATTAGCCATCAAAGTCATAAAGATGGTAAGAGATCTGATACCTACATATCTGGTTGATTAGATCAATAACAAATGAACAAAGAGATGTACTTTATTACTATCAATTGTTATCAGAAAATGGATTTGATTGATTGTGAACATGATGGCTCATTAAAAGGATACATAAGAAATCCTGCTTAATTATGATGCCCTATAGTTGATCATTGATTTGTACAAAAGAGTTTTATGACTCATTGATGGACGTGATCAAGGATTGTTGGAACAAGGAATATATAATTTATGATAATTTAAATATCCTGGATTATGTTTAAGAAGTGCATACTTAGGCTTAAAGGATAGTGGCATATAATGCTTAACCATTTCTTATGATGCATCAATCAATGAGAATCCTAGAGCTTAATCTCTTGTCTAGGATTATGATTTAAATTTGTGCCAATGCATGTATAATGTTATAATGTTGATACCTCTATGGGTACATATTCAATGTGATGCACAATGTGATTTCTGCATAAGAGAAGATATAGGGAGGACTTCCTATTCCACTTCATGTTGACTCTTAGTATTGTCATATCATGTGGATTTGCTCTTGACAGCTTTAAGATAATTGCAGTGTATATATATGAATGATAAATTCATGTTAGTATGTGAAATTGATGACATTCGATCTTAAATTATAAAGGAGGATGATGTGACAAGAAACGAATGCCTACCAATTTTGTTTATGCTTAAATTTATCTGTACAACTCAAGAGGGAGTTGAGTACCCATGTACAGAAGGAGCAAGAGACTCCACAAATTGTAGGATTAGTTATGTTAGATGATCATCCCTCAAATAAACTACCAGGAATTTGTTATTGAAACAACTTATAATTTTAGAGATCAAGAGGGAGCCAAAAGAGCCCCTCAATCCCCAACAGAATGGGGTTGCAAGGAAAAGTTGTGATCTCCCTTGAAGAAATTTTTTAGAGAACCCTCCCCAGTTATATAAGCATGGAAGTAAGCCTAGTCCATGAGTCATCTCTCTCAGATGAGCCAAGGGAGGAGGTCAGGGAGTCTTTAGTTGATCTCTTTGAGTAACCTATTGAGAGGTTCATGATTTTTCTAGTTTGATATCTTAGATGAGCCACATCATTGGTTTAAAAACTTCGATTTATGAGGTGGAAACCTGACATCAATTTTGGAAAGTGGTTCTCAGTAGGAAGTCAGTTACAACTTCAAAGTAGATCTATAAAATATCAAGCTCTCAGAAAACCCTATGCTCTATTAAGTAGAAAAGTTTACTGATGTGTTAACTAAGCCTCTGTTGAAGTCTAAGAACTTTTGAGATAAGCTTAGTGTTGTTGAGAGTTCCTCTCTTGTTGAGAGGGATTTTTGAAGTTTGTGTAGCTGTGAGACCCATTCTAAAGGAGAATGGTACACTAGTAAACTAGGGCAGAGCAAGACCCTAGGAGGTACCCTATGGTCCCCAGTAGTCTCCTGGGGTCTTTGGTCTAGGACCAAGCATGTTGATTCCATGGAAAATCCCCTAGCATGTGTCTAGGGACCCTATATGCCTCTAGGGTATAATGGTCTGTGACCAGGGGCGCGATGTCCAAAAAGAGCTTGTAGGTAGAGGCAGAGACATATTTTGGTCTAAGACAAGGGACATGATTTCCAAGTAGGTCCTGCGGGTAGTTGATCAAATTTCAGTGTGAGACTGAAACTTAGCTTAGTACTAAGGACCATTCTCCAAGAGAATGGAGGACTTGATCAGGGTCCAGGGGTTGATCAACATGATTCAGTGTGAGACTGAAACTCAGCCTAGGGCTGAAAGCCATTCTTTAATAATGGAAGATAATGATGTGTGATGTTCCCTCTCCTAATCATTTATTTCTAGGTTTCTTCTCAAGGGACTGGCCACCCCTTGATGATGTCACTAGCACTAAACCCTTAGGATTAGTGTTGAGGACCTAAGAATTGTACCATTCGGTTTGGATCTTTCCCTTATACAGTGATGAAAAAAATATATAAAACAATGTGCCTTGAGAAAGATAAAAGGTTATTGGTCTTGTTTGTACATCTTTTATGATCTTGTGGGTTTGTGGGTTGTTATTATTGTGACCCCCTTTGTTGACTCACATCTTACCTGGTCCTAACACTCTTATTATTATGATGAATCTCACCTTGTGTTTTTTTAATTTTGTGGTACATCATCCTAAGTGCATTCACTTTATGAAAGGACCTTTGGACCATTTATTGTTTTGATTTTATTATAAAACAATTGAACCTTTTACCTTTTGACCATTTACACCCTTTACCTTATGACTTTATTTTTTTTTAATAGAAACTAAAAAGAGAGCTTTATATTAAAGGCCATGCACAGCCCAGGAAAAAAACAGACTCCGTCTGTATTTAGTTTTTAGAACTACAAAAACCACTTTGTCTATAACTACCTTGAGTTTTCTGAAAATTCTACATTTTTTCCTACTTTTTAACATGTTAAAGGTGGGATAAACCCTGAACAACTGACAGTTTAAAAGTATGAAAAAAAAAATTTGCTAGAACCTAGAAACATGTTATCACTTCTTTTTCTTGTTATCCAAGCCAAAGGTTGGGTTTGTGACTGAGAGAATCAATCTAAAAGATCAACAGGGAGAATCATGGTATAATTTTATGGAAAGAGCCCTCTTCTTGAATTTTACAACACCCTTGTGCTAACATGACCCCTTTATTGGAAAATGAATCTACCTGACTATTGTTTTCTCTTTAGATGTGAACAAATTGTAATTCCAATCCTACCATGAATAGCAAGATCCTTCGCACAATTTTTATGCAATTGATATTTCCTCTTTTGTGTTGTTCTCATTTTTTGAATGACATGCCGAGAGTCACCTAGAATCATTGCTTTGGATATGCCTCTTTTGGACAGTAGTTTAATTCCACACATAATATCAAGCCATTCAACCTCATTGTTTGTTTTGATTCCCAATCCCCAAGTGAAAGAGTCTACAATTTTCCCACCTGGGTCAAAGATAACCCCACCCGTACCTACCTTCCCTAGATTCCCTTTCGATGCTTTGTCAAAGAAAAGAAAATGTGATCCTATGCCCCCCCACCACTTTTGAAAATCCATTTTTTAAAACCTTATTTCCCATGCCTCAAAACTAGAAGTAATTATTTTGGACTGAAGAGAGCTTTGCCTTGTGAACTCTTTGCACCAGATCACCTCCTTTCCTGAGAAGGGTTCATTAGTTGTGTACCTAACACCATATTTTTTCCAAGATATTTGTTATTAAATTCATGGTTTGAACGCAAATATTTTAGGTATGGTCGAACTTCCTTAAAAAATTATGTGATTCCTGGCAAGCCAAATTTGCCACTAGATATTTCTGGGAACCATATCCATTTTTTTGAAGCGTAGTCTTACCTTTCAAACTTCCCGGGAATTGGATTTTCCAATTAATCATTAAAGTCTTTATATTCTTTGGAAACCTCATTTTTTCTGATAACTTTTCCATGACTTCTCTCTAGAATTCTTTAGCAAATCTGCATAACAAGAAAAGATGGTTTGCATCTTCTTGGAAAGATTTGTACAGAGCGCACAAGTTCGGTCCAAAAATTCCCCTTTTTCTTAAATTGTCTATGGTTAAGAGTTTATTGTGAACTAGCAACCAATAGGAAATTTTTTCCTTTGGTATTCCTGAGGCATTCTAGAATTTCCTCCATAGTTTTGAATCTTGTGACTACACCTCCCCTTTTAACATTTTGAATCCTTCCTTAACCATATACTCTCTGTCTTTTCCCCACCCCCTACGATCCCTCTCTTTCTTGTGCAATGGAGCTTTCCCGTGAATATTTTCCCATAGAGTTGCATATTCCCACTCAAGCTCTTGTGGAGGATTGAGCCTTTTCCATCCTATCCATTCTCCCGGTCTTACCCATATTGAGATGTCACTAAGAGTGTGCAAATATTTGTTTTCCATCCATTCTCGGATGCCTTCTAATTCTCTTATTGTTTCCAATTTGGGGTAACCGTAGATACAGTCTTCCCATATTTTTAAATTTTTTTCCATTCCCAGGTATCCAGTAGATATATCTTGTATGATTCTGCTTGACGTTTTACAGAGTTCCCATATGTTGGTTCCCTTTCCTACCCATTTGTGTTCAATGATTCTTAGTCTTTATCACTTGATGTATTTCTTTCTTAAGGCATCTTTCCACCACTCCTTATTTCCTGCTATCCATATTAAATTGGCTCCCAAAGCTAATTTTGGTTGATGTAATTGTAACCTCGGAATGTATTCACTTGTATTTCTTATCTATTGTAACCTGATGTTTATTCCGGGATGTTATTATGTCATGTCATGCCTCGATGTTTCGATCAAGAAGATCCATAATGTAAACAAGTCATGTTAATTCATTGTGGGTAACCCTCCTATTGTCTAAGGGTTAAAGTCCCCGCAGTTCTGGGGCACTAGGGTTATTAGACTCTGCTAGAGAGGTCGGAACTAGTAGGGTTTTAGTCATGTCGAGAATTAGTGTAAATAGAGAGGTGACTTCTCTATTTAGCACACACTCATCCACACTCAGTTGTAGCACATAGCTGAGGAAGAGAAAGACACCAGGGCAAAGAAGAAAGAGGTTACTGCTGTCGAGAGATCATCTTACTCTTTTGGGGTTTTATCTTTTGTGTTGATTCTATCTGTGAGGAAGTTGCGGGGTTTTCTCCATTTATGGTTTCCCTGAGGAAAAACACTGTGTTCATTGTCTCTTATTTTTGATTGTTGTACTCATTGTTCTCTCAGTTAAAGATCCTAACATAATGCTAGCTTAAATGTTGAAAAACTAACATGGTATCAGAGCTAACTTGAGAAGAAGACACTGTGCAGCTGCAAGAACTAGGGATTCCTACTTTGTGGATCTCTCTCCACATATTTTCAGCAAAAGAAGGCTGGAATAAATCTCCTCTCTAGGGTGCATCTTTCTGTTAAAGCAGAATCCAATTCTAAGGTTTTTCAGTTTTGGACCTGACACTGCTGCCGAAAATTAGGGATTTTCACAGAAGAGGAATTTTTTAGTGAGCCCATGCCTAGATTGATCTCCTCCCAAAAATTGAAGCTAGGGATCAAATTCAAAGCAATTGTTTGGATAGAAATCCAGAAAAGCAAAACCCTAATCTACTCCTGAACCAGCTCTACAGGATTTCAGCTCCAAATCCAGATCCAACATCTTGACCTGGTAAGATCTAAATATTTGTATTTCCATTTGAGGTTCTCAGTTAATATGTCTCATCATACCAATCTTGATGAAAATCTTGAGGGAGCTGATAACTTCCGAGCTTGGAAGTATAGGATCTCCCTGGTCCTGGAAGAAAATGAGTTGGACTCCTATATCAATGAGGAGGTTCCAGTTCCAGAGGGAGATGAGGCAAAGGCCTTACATAAGAAGAAGTTGGTTATGGCAAAGAGAATCATTTCTAATTCCATCAAGGATCACCTCATACCACAGGTGTCCTCCCTAAAGACACCTAAAGCTATGTTTGATGCCCTAACCAAATTGTTTTAAGGAAAGAACATAAACCGGAAGATGACTCTGAGAAACCAACTGAAGAATGTGAAGATTCAGAATACAATAACAATCTAGTATTACTTCATAAGAGTTTCTCAGATCAAGGAACAACTGGAAGCAGTAGATGAAGAAGTGGAAAATGCAAAGATTGTGATGACTACCTTGAATGGTCTCCCTAGATCATGGGACTCCTTTATTCAAGGGATCTGTGCTAGAAAGAAGTTAGTCAAGTTCAGTAGACTATGGGAAGAGTGCTCTCAAGAATAAGCTTAGATAGTAGCTTGAGAAGAGAATATGGGAAGTGAAGATCAAGCTCTCATAGTACACTCCAAGTCAACCAAAAGAAAATCTCATCACTCCAGAGGTAAGCGCTCTCACAAAGATAACACTAGAAAATATTTGTCTAGAATCATATGTTATACATGTGATGAAGCAGGACACTTTGCAAGAAATTTTCCTAAGAAACAGAATAAGAAAAAGAGAAACAAAAGAAGACATCATGCTCATTCTGCAGAAGATGATGAACCATCCAAGAAAAGAACTAGATATGAGAGTGAAGATTCTTCAAGCGAGGATGAATATGTTTTGATTTCCACTCTCATAGGAAACATTACTCATGGAAGCAATGATTGGCTCATAGATAGTGGGGATTCCAAACATATGACAGGATTCAAGGAATCCTTTTTGAGACCATCATAACATGAATCACCTCACAAGGTGAAGCTAGGAGATGACTACCAATATCCAATAAAAGGTAGTGGGGAATCTTCCTATAAGCTAGACTCTGGAAATTCTATGACAATGAAGGAAGTATTGTTTGTGCCAAGACTCAAGAAGAACTTCCTCTCCATATCTGCATTAGATACAAAAGGATTGAGAGTTGAATTCATAGATGGTCAAGTCATCATGTGGCCAAAAGGAAAGACTATTGATGATGCAGTGGTGATTGGAGAACAAGGAGGATTGTACAAATTAAAGGGCCATCCAGAACAAGCCTTGGTCCATGACATAGTAGAGGCAAGTGAACTTTGGCATAGAAGGCTTGCACATATGCATTATAGAGCACTACCTCTTGCAAGCAAAGCTATTGAAGGTCTTCCATAAATCCAAGAAAAACATGACGGGGTCTGCAAAGGATGTGTGAAAGGAAAGAATACAAAGAAGACATTTCCAAGCAGCGAAAGCAAAGCAAAAGGAATCTTGGAAATCATCCACTCCGATGTATGCAGTCCTATGTCATCAAACTCACTAAGTGGGTATGCATATTATGTTTCTTTTATTGTTTAATTTTCTAGGAAGACATGGGTTTACTTCATGAAGAACAAAGATGAAGTATTTAGCAAGTTCAAGGAATTCAAAGCCTTGATCTAGAATCACACTAAAAATAAGATCAAGACCTTTTGATCAGATAATGGCGGATAATTCACTTCAAATGAATTCAAAGAGCTATGCAAAGACTCAGGGATTAAGAGGGAGTTGTCCACTCCTTATAATCCTCAACAGAATGGGATTGCAGAAAGGAAGAATAGAACTATCATGGAAGCTACAAGAGCAATGCTTCATGATCAAGATCTTCCTATGCATATTTGGGCAGAATCTGCCAAAATAGCAGTGTATGTATAGAACCATACTCCACATAGAGTACTCGAGAACAAGACTCTTGAAGAAGTCTTCTCTGGAAAGAAACCAGAAGTCAGCCATCTCAGAATATTCACCTGTCCAGTGTACATACACATTCCAAAAGAGAAGAGGACCAAATTAGATTCTTCAGGAAAGAAGGGTATATTTGTGGGATACTCTGAAAGCTCGAAGGCTTACAGAATATACTTCCCAGGATTCAAGAAGATTGATATCAGTAGGCATTAGAGGAAATTTCAACTCAAAATGGGCCTTTTAACTTTTATTCAAATTCCATGTCATCATGTGTTAGCCAATGAAATTGCTTTAAATTTAAAATACC
>LPNX010563966.1:542113-586920 GCA_001517045.1 Pseudotsuga menziesii
ATGTGATATTTGATGAAGGCACAGCTTACAACAAATCCAGAAAGAAACCTACTGAAGAATCTGAAGCAGCAGAAGTACCCAGAATTCATGATAAAACCATGAATGAAGAAGTTCAAGAAGAAGATTGAGAATTTGAAGAACCACAAATACCTGTAGATCCACCTCCAGAAAAGAATCCTCACAAGAGGAAACATGCTTGGGTACGAGAAGTTATCCAAGGTGCAGAAAGATATGGGGCTACAGAAGAGAATCACATAGAAAGAAAGAGGACCAGATCTTGCTCTGGGTATGTAGCATTACTATGTGATTTCATTGATAAAGAACCTTCCAATTATGAAGAAGTGGTAGAACGTAAAGAATGGAAGGATGCTATGATCAAAGAGTACCAATCAATAATGAAGAATTATGTTTGGGATGTTGTCCCAAGACCAGAAAGGAAGTCAGTTGTAACTTCCAAATGGCTCTACAAGATCAAGCATGTTGTAGATGGTAGCATTGAAAAATATAAGGCAAGATTTGTGGCTCGGGGTTTCTCTCAAAAAGAAGGAATAGATTATGAAGAAACCTTTGCACCTATAGCCAGATACACTTCCATCAGAACAGTACTTTCTCTAGCTATAGTAATGAAATGGAAGATACACTAGATGGATTTCAAGACTTCTTTCTTGAATGGTGTAGTGGAAGAGGAAGTGTATGTAGAACAACCGCTCAGTTTTGAGACACATGATAGGGAGTCTCATGTATGCAGATTGAAGAAAGCCCTGTACAGTTTGAAACAGGAACCCAGGACATGGTACTACAGAATTGACAGCTTTCTATCTAGTTTGGGCTTTACCAAGAGTAAAGCAGATCCCAACCTTTACTACAAGGTTGAAGATGGCAACCCAGTGATGCTTCTATTGTATGTAGATAATCTGCTTGTAATAGGTATGGATGGGTTGATTGCTTATACGAATAGAAAGCTTGCTACCGAGTTCGAAATGAAGGACTTGGGTATGATGCATTATTTTCTAGGTATGGAGGTGTGGCAGAATGCGGATGGAATCTTCCTTGGATAAGGGAAGTATGTAGTAGAGACCCTGAAGAGGTTTGGGATGATGGATTGCATGGCTATGGCCACACCTATGGCATCGAACCTAAAGCTATTGAGCGATGCTTCATCAGAGTCGTTTGATGCTACGATGTATCATCAGATGATTGGGCCCCTAATGTACTTGATGAACATGAGACCATACATTTGCTTTGCTGTGAACACCTTGAGCCAGTTCTTGACAGATCCAAGAAATGTTCACTTAATTGCTGCAAAGCATATTTTGAGGTACATGAGGGGTACAATTGATTATGGGCTCAAGTGCGATGCGAATCAGAAGATTAACCTGGAGGGTTATGTTGATTCAGATTGGGCAGGCAGTGCCATCGATAGGAAGAGCACTTCAAGGTGTTGCTTCAGTATGGGATTAGGTGTGATCTCTTGGTTTAGCAGGAAGCAATCCTATGTGGCACTGAGTACAGCTGAAGCAGAGTATGTCGCAGCTTGTTCAGCTAGTTGTGAGGTAGTATGGCTGAGGAAGCTACTATCTAATTTATTTGATCTCCAGTTGGATGCTACTTGTATACATCGTGACAACCAGAGTTGTGTGAAGTTGTCAGAGAATCCAGTGTTCCATGACAAGTAGAAGCATATCGAGATCAAGTATCATTATATCAGGGATATGGTGTAGAGGGGAGCATTGAAGCTCCAGTATGTTGCGACAGATGATTAGATAGCTGATGCGTTGATGAAACCATTCGCCAGAGTGAAGTTTGAGTACTTCAGGGAGAAGCTTGGTGTTCCCCAGATGGAGGTCCCTTCCAAGGGGAAGTGACGAGTTTGGAAGCCATTCTGACGAGCAGGTCAAATATAAGCGCTAAGCCATTCTGTCATGGTGAGAGGATTTGGTTCCTTCCATGTCAGATATGAGTGCTGAATGCCATTCTGGGAATGTAGGTACCTGGTCAGTTACCAGGAACACTCAATATGGGACTGAGAGAGCCATTCTGACGAGAAATTCAGATGTAAGGGCTGAGCCATTCTATCATGGCTAAAGGATTAGGTTCCTCCCATGTCAGATATGAGTGCTGGACATTCTGACGAGTAGGTCAGATGTAAGGGTAACTGCCACTCTCTGGGAGAGTGGAGGCACCTGGTCCATTACAAGGTAGCTCAGTTTGGGACTGGTGGCCATTCTGATGAGGGTGTAGGATTTGGTTCCTACTAGATTATATGTGAGTGTAGGCCATTATGATGAGGGTGTAGGATTTGGTTCCTACCAGATCATATGTAAGGGCAATTTCCATTCTCTGGGAGAATGGAGGCACCTGGTCCATTACCAGGTAGCTTAGTATGGGACTAGGGGCCATTCTGATGAGGGTGTAGGATTTGGTTCCTACCAGATCAGATGTGAGTGCATGCCTTTTTGATGAGTAGGTCAGATGTAAGTGCTGAAGCCTTTTCAAAAATGACAGTAGTGTCTTATCATGCTGGTGAATGTGAGTGTTGGGCCTTTCTGATGTGATTGTAGGCTCCTTCATGATCATATGTTTGTGTTGGGTGTGCCTTTCTGACGAGTAGGTTAGATGTAAGTGTTGGGTGGGCCATTCTGATGAGTAGGTCAGATATAAGCATTGAAGAAGACCTACATGGTGGCTAGGCCTACAACCAACATGAAAGAAGGCTGGCTTTGTAGAACTTCTCATGATGAGAAGAATCATGAGATAGCACATATGATGATGACCAGAGAAGATCCAGATTGAGCTATGATCTAGATCCAGTTATGATGTCTCCGATATGATCCAGATCGAGTGATGATCCAGATCCAGTGATGATGTCCAGTGATGATCCAGATCAAGTGATGATGTCTAGTGATGATCCAGACCCAGTGATGATCCAGATCTAATGATGATGATCCAGATTGAGCGATGATCCAAATCTATAAATGAAGATGACATGAAGATGAAGATGACTTGAATATGAAGATGAATTGGAGAGGCAAATGACAAGAAGATCCAGAGAAGAAGACCAGTGATGAAAATTGTGTCGAGAGAATACCTTCCTAGTTAAGAGGGAGTGTTGATGTAATTGTAACTTTGGAATGTAATGACTTGTATTTCTTATCTATTGTAACCTGATGTTTATTACGAGATGTTATTATGTAATTTCATGCCCCGATGTTCTGATTGGGAAGATCTATAATGTAAACAAGTCATGTCAAGTCATTGTGGGTAACCCTCCTATTGTTTAAGGGTTAAAGACCCCACAGTTCTGGGGCACTAGGGTTATTAGACTCTCCTAGAGAGGTCGGCCCTAGTAGGGTTTTAGTCATGTCGGGAATTAGTATAAATAGAGAGGTGACTTCTCTATTTAGCACACACTCATCCACACTAAGTCGTAGCACATAGTTGAGGAAGAGAAAGACACTAGGGAAAAGAAGAAAGAGGTTACTGTTGTCGAGAGATCATCTTACTATTTTGGGGTTTTATCTTTTGTGTTGATTCTATCTGCAAGGAAGTTGCGGGGTTTTCTCCATTTATGGTTTCCCTGAGGAAAAACACTGTGTTCATTGTCTCTTGTGTTTGGTTGTTGTACTTGTTGTTCTCTCAGTTAAATATCCTAACATAATGCTAGCTTAAATGTTGAAAAACTAACAATTTCATTAACCACATTTCTCTTATTCCTAATCCACCATTCATCTTTGGGTGTTTCAACATGTTCCAATTCACTAAGTTGAACTTCCTACTTTGATTTTTCGCTCCCTACCATAGGAATTTTCTTAAATTAACGTTAATGTTGTTGATTACCAATTTTGGAGCTAAGAGGATTGAGCTATTGAATATGAGAAGTGAGGAAATAACAGATTTGATAAGAATTGTTTTCCCTGCCAAATTGAGCCTTCTCGATCCCCATGACTGCATTTTGTTTTTAATTTTTTGTAGAATTGGGTTCCACAGAATTGGGATTGCATTTTTCTTAGTGATAGGGACACCTAGATATCAGAAGGAGTTCCAATAAGCCTCTGTGTTAAACCTTAAGAAGAAATATATTTCCCGCATGGCTCTTTGACTGTAGTTCCATCCAAAAATGTTGATTTTCCCAGAGTTAAATTTTCCCCATAAAGCTGAGAGGAAAAGGTCGAGGTTTTGTTTGAAACGTTTAGCTAAAATGATCGAGGATCCTCACAGGAGGATGGTATCATCGACAAATTGGGCATGATTAATTGGGTCTACTATGTTTCTTATCACCAGGACTAGTATAGTACCTTCTAACTTTAACCTGTTAAGTCTTCTACTCAATGAATCTACTACAAGAATGTAAAGAAAGGGTGAGAGCGAGCATCCTTACATGATTCCTCTAGATAATTGGAAAAAGTTCGTGGGTCTTCCATTGATAAGAGGGGCCATCCAAGGAGAGCTTATACATGCCTTAATCCAATTGACAAAATTTTCAGAGAAACCAAACTTTTCCGAGATGAGAAAAATGAAATCATGCCTAATCCTATCGAAGGCATTTTCCAGGTCTAGTTTAATTTCCATACCTACATCTTTCCTTCTTTGGCTTGAATGGATTGCCTCCTGAACCATCATAATGTTTTCACATATTTGTCTTCCCACAATGAATCCCCCTGATTGGTATAAATTATATTTTGAATATAGTTCTTCAGCCTATTGGAAATAACTTTCGTTGTGATTTTGTAGGAGGAGTTGCACAGAGAAATAGGTATATAGTGTTTGATTCTTGAAGGATTCTTCTCCTTAGGAATCAACGCAATGAAAGAATAATTTGTAGCACCTCCTATATTTCCCTTGTCCTTGGTTCAGTTAATCATTCTAACCAAATCTTTTTTAATTATACTCTAGCACCTTTTGTAAATATTTATGGTAAAAGTTAAACCATCAGGTCCTGGGGCTGTCTAGATGAAGCACCCAGACTGCCTAATGAATTTTGTCTTCTAAAATGTATTTAGTCAAGAGATCATTATCTTCCCTTGTGATCAAGGATGAAATATTCTCACTTAGAATAGTCATGGATGCTTGATCATTTCTGACTTCTTCTCTGTATAAACTTTCGAAGAAAGATTTTATTTCTTATTTTATTCCTGTCTGCCTTGTGACTTTCCCCCAATTTTCTTTTTCAATCTATAGAATGGTGTTCTTTCACCTCCTATCCATACATTGATTATGGAAGAATTTAGTGTTTGTATCTCCACTTTCTATCCACAAAATTCTTGAGTGCAATCGCCATTCTTCCTCTTCTTTTCTATCTAAGACTTGAATTTCCTTTTCCAATTCTTTCTCTTTTCTCAGAAGTTCTTCTGTTACTTTATCTTCATCAATGCTTTGTTGCAGATCCCCTAAGTCCTTCATCTTCATTAATTTACTCATGTTTGGATTTTGATAGTGTTCCTTTGTCCACTTCTTAAGTTCATTTTTAACATTTCTTAGCTTTGACCCCCAAATAAATCTCGGAGAGCTTGGAAAATATATGTTCCAGGTTGATTTGATGATTTCCAACGCAACATCCATTTCAGCCATAATGGATTATAACAAAATAGCATGGGTCCCAAATTCTCAATCTCCAAGAAGAAAATAGATATAGGTTTGTGGTTAGAAACAACCGATGACAAAATGCTTGAAACTGGAAGGAGAGGTTTACTCATAAGAGAAGAACTTACTAGAAACCTGTCTAGTTTGGAAGCTATATGACCAGGGTTGGCTATTTTGTTGTTCCAAGTAAATTTTCATTTCTTTGGCTTTATGTCAGTCAAATTCTAGGAAGTGATGAGATCCTCCATTCTTTCACCCAAGGGGTCACACACTTTGGATCCCCCTCATCTTTCTTCCACAAATATGGTGGAGTTAAAATCCCCCGCTATGATGCAATCATTCTCTCTTTTCCCCTCCTTTTATGTTTCCAAGGAATCCCAAAACTCTACTTTCTTGCCATATAATGTTGGGCCATAGATGTTCCCCACCCAAATTTTCTCCTTATTATCCAAATCCTCAAGTTTTACAAATAACCAATTTTGGTTCTCTGTATAAGAAATACATTTGAAAATGGATTTGTCCTACCAAGTTATTATTCCTCCCAATGCTCCTTCTGTACTTACAGCTATTCCTTCTCCTTTTGGACATATTTTGCTTAAAATACTTATACATTCCAACTCATTCATTTTAGTCTCTTGGATCAGAATAATTGTAGCAGATTCTAAGTTTTTTATTATTTTAAATATTTCCATCATTTGTTTTCTGCCTAGTCCTATGCAATTCCAGGAGACTATTTTCATTATTTTTTGTTAGTTGTTGGCTCTCCCTTCTCCTTCTTTTCTTCAGAGGGTTCTTGATGTTGCCTAAAGGATTTGATGTGTGGATCCATACTGGTTTGTTTTCATGTTGCCTTTTCCCTTACCTCTTCCTGGTCCCTTATTGTTTTGTTTGGATTTCTTCCTTTTTTGACTTGCGGTTCTGCCTCTTCTTCCTTACTTTTGGAAGTTTCTTCCCATTGCGCTTTTGATCTTGACCTTGTTAATGATCCTCCCGAGCTCTATGAAGCCTTTGATCTTATTTCTATAGAAGGCTAGGAATGTAGTTCTTGGCTTGGGTTAAACTCTTTTTCTTTTTCCTGGACTTTAAATATTTCCTCATTTCTTTGATTACCTTCTTTTTCCTTATCTTTTCCTTCCTCGACCTAATTTATTTCCCCCTCTTCTTCATCTTATTCCGTCGAGGCTAATACATGAAAAATATTTTTAGGGGTTTTCCTTCTAACTGGGGCCTTTTGCTGATTTGCGCTGGTGTGATTGTTTTTCTTCTTGATGACTTCATTCCATTCCTTCTCTGCTTGTTTTATTTTTGTGCATTGTTGCGAAAAGTGTCCATATTCATGGCATACTTTGCACTTGAATGGTATTTGCTCGTAGTAAATTTCTTGTAGATGATTCCACCCATCCATTGAGAGGTTGATTGCTTCTAGTAGACCTTTATCTAGGTCTACCTCTACACAAATCCCCGCACAGGAAAACATCAGAGGTTTTGGTTCAGATTTATCAATATATTTTCCCAATGAGTTTCCTACAGCTTGTAGATCATCATCATTCCAACAATGCAGTGGAAGATGGGGGAGCTTCATCGATACTGGGAATACCCCGGGGATGTTCTTTTCTGGGTCGAAAGACAAATCCCATTTATTGAGATACATACCTCTTGGGCTTATGAAATACGAGCCATTTTTGAAGATTAAATCTATGTCCTCCTTTTTCTCAAAAAGAAAAACAGAAAAACGTCTTCCACAAAAATTTTGAACTACTTCTCCCTGGACAAGCAATCTCCAGTTTTTATTGAGCCATATTTATATTGCTCAAGGGTAGGGCCATAATCCCGTAAAAATACCGACTAAACCTCTCTTTGAAAGAGCCACCATCTTGTATTTTGAAGCGACCGATGAGATTTTGATTGTGGGTACTGTTGACCGCTTCACAAACTTCGAATCCAAATTTGATTTCTTACTCAAGCTTGGTGTCGATGCTAAGATTTTGTTGAAGCTTGTTTCCAAATTTTCATGACTCACTCCCGGGTCTGGATCAAGTGGAGGAGGCAGATCCATAACAAAAAACCTCATGCAGATAAACCCTAGCTTAAGCTACGTAGGCGTTCATAACAGGTCGTCTTGTGATAACAAACTTTTACCTTATGAATTTATTATAAAATGTTACTTTATGGTTTTATTAATAAAGACCATTTTTTTATTGTTTATTTTGGACCATTTTATTCTATCCTAAGTCAAATTTAACCTAATGTATTTCATGACTTTTTTATTTAGCTCACTAACCTTATAAAAGAAAGTTTATCCTATAAGGAAGTATTGTATTTTTTTGTGGATCCCTCCTGTGACTTATCATGACCGGGTCTCTGTGCTATTCCTGGCATAAATGTGTTCACTCAGCTTGATTCCGAGAGAAGGAATTGGTATCTAACTCCTTCGCCTGCTCAGCATGAGCCACCTCTATGCATGACTTAATTCTCCCTGCCCGCATGATCCTCTCTGCTGCCTCCGTGTGATCCTCTTTGTTTCCTTTGGGTGGTCACCCTAGTTTGATCGTGGCTCTCTATGTGGTCTATCCACTCACCATGATTCCATCTCTCAGCATCTGCATGAATAGATTGACCGTGGCTCTTTTTCCAGTCTGTCCACTCACTGCTAGTCCATCTCTCAGGATTCGTGTGCCCAACTTGACCATGGCTCTCTGTGCGGGTTATCCACTCACCGTGAGTCCCTCTCTCTATAATATCCCACATAGAATGCTTACTAAATTCCCCTTTTTCCACATATAAGCCTATTGACCCGTTTCTTTGTATTTCCAATCTTGGATTTCACTTGGTTGCTTGTATCACTAATTGTTATAATATACAGAAAAATATGTGCTTGTTTCAAGTGTATGGTATCAATTGATAAAGGCATTCATCACATATGACAAAATTTTATAATGGAATTCATAACATATGTTTGCATTAATTAGAGCAGCACGGTGATAGATTTGAATGATCTATCCTCTTGAATTGATTAGGGTGGATAGATTTCACCAACGAACCCAATTGTTGGCTAAGGAATTCACCCTCAACCCTATATAGCTCTCAGAGCTCTCCAAACCAGTCTCCAAAAAGATGAATAATAACAATGATACCCTTTTGGTTCAACTAACCTTCTTATATAGATTTTAGGGTTTGCATGTCACTTTTAGGGTTTGCATGCATGTCACTTTTAGGGTTTGCATGTCACTTTTAGGGTTCGCATGCATGTCACTTTTAGGGTTTGCATGCATGTCACTTCTAATTTCTCATTGACTTAAGACTAAAGAAATGAGGCCTGCATGCTTTATGATATTAACTTTGATGGCCCTCTAATATGCTCCCAGTATTAAATGTCCTCAGTCAACCCCTTATTTATTTGTAATGGAACATTACACTCTCATCACCTGCGTGTTGAATTTTAACATTTGCATATGTTCTTTAATTTTGCAGATTGTAATATAGATAAAAATAGGAATTGTAACCCTAGGCTACATCAATTGACTCAATGTCAAATACTTGGTGACTGACTAAGCACCTCCATTCTCCTAGAGAATGGATCTCATCCCTAGGCTGAGTCCCCTAGTCCTAGAATGGTTCATCTTCCTGGTGACTCATTAGGTGCCTCCATTCAAAAAATGGCCACTCAGCTCTAAGCTAAGTTCCCCCAGTGCTGGATTGATTCCACTTCCTAGTAAATGACCATGTGCCTCCATTCAAATATTGGCCACTCAGATCTAGGCTAAGTTCCCCCAGTGCTGGACTGGTTCCACTTTCTGGTAACTAACCAGGTGCCTCCATTCTCTAAGAGAATGTCTCTTGATGCCGCTTTAGTAAAAATCAACACTCCCTCTCAGCGAGAGATGTATTCTATGCCATGCCAATCTTGTCACGAAAGTACACAAACTTAGTTGTTGTCAAAGGCTTGGTCAGGATATATGCAATCAGTTCGTATGTACATATGTACTGCAGCTTTAGAGTGGCTTTCTGTACTATGTCTCTGATGAAATGTTACTTCATTTCAATATGTTTCGATCTATCGTAAAACATCAGATTTTTTGAGAGCTTAATGCAAATTTGATTATCACAATGAATAATTGTTGAGTCAATATTTCCACCAAATAGATCAGATAGTAGTTTCCTAAGACAAGCTGATTCCTTGGAGGTATCACTCACAATAATATACTCAGCTTCATCTGTACTCTGCGCTATGGAACCCTGTTTCCTGCTAGACCAAGAGATCATTGCAGACCCCATACTGAAGTAGTAACCTGAAGTACTTTTCCAGTTTACTACACTACCAACCCAATTTGAGTCAACATATCCAAATTTACTCCACTGGTGGAAGTATACTTGATCCCATAGGTGATGGTATCTTGCACATATATTGGTACATGTTTAGCAGCAACCCAATTGATGTGCTTCGGATCAGACATGATCTGAATCAAAGCATTCATTGTGGAACAAATATCTGGTCTCGTGTATACGAGATACATCAGAGATCTAATGAGATGTCGATATAGGGTAGAGTCCACATCTTGTGAACTGGTGGCTGAGACTCGCAACTTCTTCAAGTTAGTTGTCATGGGAATGCTCATGGACTTACATTCCTGCATTCCAAATCTTTGCAAGATGTCTACTGCATACTTCCCTTGTGTTAGGAAGATCTCACTTGCCTTTTTCCATACCTCTAGGACAAGAAAATAATGCATTAGACCAAGATCCTTCATTTAAAATTCAGAAGTTATCTCCCTCTTACACTGATCTATCAGTTGTTCCTCTCTAGTAAGGAACAAGTCATCCACATAGAAGACTAGGATCAAGATATGGTTATGAACAACCTTAAAGTACAGATTGGATTCAACAGTACTTTTGGGGAATCCCAAGCTGTGAAGGTATCCATGAATCCTTGCATACCAGACTCTCGGAGCTTGTTTGATCCCATATAAGGCTTTCTTCGGTTTACACATGTGGGACTTATCCCCATGAGTCACAAAGCCTTCATGTTGTTCAATGTAGAATTTCTCATCAATTTTTCCATTGAGGAAGGTTGTTTTTAAATCCATTTGATAGATCTTCCATCTGAACACAACAATAAGAGATATGATGGTTTTGATATTAGTATACCTACAAACAGGAGCAAAAGTCTCATCATAGTCTATGCCCTCTTTTTGGGTAAATCCAAGAGCTACAAATATGGCCTTGTACTTCTCAATGTTGCCATCAGCAACATGCGTGATTTTGTAGAACCATCTTGGTGTTACCACTGACTTTCTTGTCAGTCTAGGAACAACTTTCCACACATCATTTTTCATGATTGAACTATACTCTTGAATCATAGCATCATTCCATACCTGTTGACTTGCTGCTTCTTTGTATGTGGAAGGTTCAACATTGATGAGTTGGATCCTGAGACCTGAGTACTTTTGTGGCCTTATGCTTTCTTTGAAGGTCTAGGGAGGAGCTTTATGCTTCTCAGCTTCTTGTACTATTTCTCTGTACCAGGCATGTCTCCTTTTGGAAGGAGGGACCTCAAGTAGTTCTTCTAGTGGACTTCCAAGTTCTGCATGCACATCTGGAATTTGAGTCTCAAATTCTTCTTCCTCCCTATGAACTTTTGAATCTGGGATCTTAGAAGGAGGTTCTTCATCTTCCTTTGGAAGCCCTTATGTTTGACAAAACACAACTTCCTCATGGAATATCACGTCTTTACTGACTTCAATGTACCTCTGTCCAGGGACATAGATGTGGTAGGATTTCGTGATATTGGTTGTGGAGCCTAATCTTCTAGATCCAGAGATATTATTCAGTCATGTTTGTAAGCCAAGTGTACTATACACTCATTCCCCCTGCCTTGGTGTTCGGGGTAGCACCCCGAAAAAGGGGGTTCGAGGGTGGAGCCCTCGAGAATTTTTATTGGGATGTGTGTTGGCCAACAGTATTGCAAACCCATGGTATTAGGTTAACCCCAGAATTTTTCCATTGTATTTCCCCAATAAAAGAAATCATTGTAAAATGAATGAGCATGGTAATTTATTGTATTGAAAGAGGGAATATGAGAGCATGAAGAGGAAGTGCAGCAGTTTTGCTGCAGGGTGTATACCTTCATCTTTCTAGACTGTAATAAAAGGAATGGCAATTTCTTTGTGGACGTAGCCCATCATTTGGGTGAACCACGTTATATCTATGTCTCTCTGTAATGTTTTAATGTGTTTTGCATATTGTTTATTGATTTAACTGTATATCTGTTATTGCTCTGCAGTCCTGTTTTCTAACAATTGGTATCAGAGCCAAAAGGTCTTTTTGGTTGGTAAACTCGTAGGAAAGAAGGGTTCCTGGTTCGAGTGGGAGCAATGGTAGAAGAAGGAAAGTTTAGGGTCAAGAAATTTAACAGCCAAAACTATCAGTTATGGAAGATGCAAATGGAGGACTATCTGTACTAGAAAGATCTATACCTGTCGTTGGGTGAAAAAGAAAAACAAACGATGGCTATGAAGGATGAAGAATGGGAGGTTCTTGACAGAAAGAAACTGGGAACAATATGGCTGTGCCTGGATTTGTCAGTGGCCTTCAATATTTCAAAAGAAGAAACAACATAGGGTGTGATGAGCGCATTAAGTAAGCTCTACAAAAAATCCTCGGCTTCTAACAAGGTATTTTTAATGAAGCGTTTATTTAATATGAAGATGTCAGAAGGTGGATCTATTGCTGACCATTTAAATGAGTTTAATACACTTACCAGTTAGTTATGTTCTGTAAAAGTGAACTTTGATGATGAGGTTAGGGCTCTTCTAATCTTGTGCTCATTGCCAGAAAGCTGGAATAGCTTGGTCATGGTTGTAAGTAACTCTGTCCCTAGTTCAAACACTCTTAAGTTTGATGATGTTGTTGGTGTTATTCTTAGCGAGGAAATGTGAAGAAAAAGCACAGGTGAGACATCAGGTAATGCGTTGACCATGGAGAGCAGAGGGAGACAAAACGAGAGAGGAAGGAGCCCAAGAAATCATGGAAATTATAAAAAGGGAAGATCCAATTCCAGATTCATAAAAATAGAGTGCTAGAACTGTGGTAAGAAAGGACATCTGAAGAAAGACTGCAGAGCTCCAAAGAAAAAAGGAGACAAAGAGAAAGAGACTACTCAGGAAGCAAATGTAGTAGGTGATGTGTTACAAGATGCTTTGATTCTTGCATTAGATAATAATAGTGATTACTGGGTAGTATATTCAGGGGATTCATGTCATCCTACACCCCATAGGAAATTCTTTCATGATTATGTTCAAGGTGATTTTGGGCATGTGCTATTGGGGGATGATGAACCATGTAAAATTGTTGGAAAGGGTAAGGTACGGATTAAGTTAAATAATGGAAGTGAATGGCTGCTAAACGATGTAAGGAACATTCCTGCTATGAAAAGAAATTTGATCTCAATAGGGCAGTTGGGAGATAGTGGCTGTTTGTCTACGTTTGGAGAAACATGGTGGAAGATCACTAAAGGATCAATGGTAATTGCAAAAGGAGATAGGATAGGTACGTTATATTTATGTACTCATAATACTGATTATTCTATCTCTGTAGCTTCCACATAAATAGATGCGGCATTGTGACATCATAGGCTTGGCCACATGAGTGAGAAAGGGATGCAGATTCTCCACTCAAGGAAATTGCTTCTTGATATGAAGCAGGTAAGTTTGGAATTTTGTGAGAACTGTGTTTATGGAAAACATAAGAGAGTTAATAGATTTCTTAGGGTTGGGAAACAAAAGAAGAGTGAAAAGTTAGAGCTTGTCCATACAGATGTATGGGGACCAGCTCACGTACAATATCTTGGTGGCTCTCGTTATTATGTTACTTTTATTGATGATGCAACTAGAAAAACTTGGGTTTATTGCATTAGAAAAAAATCTGATGTGTTTGATACTTTTAAGAAGTGGAAATATTTGGCTAAGAATGAGATAGGAAAAAATTTGAAATGTCTCAGATCTAATAATGGAGGCGAGTACTGCAGCAAGGAGTTTGATAGTTACTATTCACACAGTGGGATTTGCAGAGAGAAGACAGTCCCTGGAACACCCCAAGAAAATGGTGTGTCATAAAGGATGAACAGAATGATCATGGATCATGCAAGGTGTATGAGATTGCATGCAGGGTTGCCCTTACAGTTTTGGGCTGATGCTGTAAACACTGTTGTTTATTTAATAAATAGAGGGCCTTCAAGCGCTTTGGATGGTGGCATTCTAGAGGAGGCATGGACAGGAAAACAGGTAAAATACTCATTTATGAGAACTTTTGGTTGTGAAGAATTTGTCCATATTGATAAAGATGATAGAACAAATCTTGAGGCTAAATCCAAGAAATGTATTTTTATTGGATACGGGGTTGATGATTTTGGTTATCGCTTATGGGATCTTAAAAATCACAAAATCATTAGGAGTAGAGATGTAGTATTCAATGAAAAGGTCATGTACAAAGATCAGTTGTAGGGAAAGAAAGAAGAAAAGGAAAACATAGAGTACACAATGCTTGATGAAATCAAAGAAAATGAAGTTCCAAAAGCACCAGAAAATAAAGAGCAGCAGCATGCACCTGAAACTCCTGCAACTGTAAGAAAGTCTACCAGGTTAAGTAGACCCCCTGAATGATTCTCTCCTTCACTGTAGTATTTATTGATGACTGATTCTGGTGAGCCAGAATATTTTGAAGAAGCAATGCAGGTAGAAACTAGAAAGAAGTGGGAGCAAGGCATGGATGAGGAGATAGACTCATTGGTAAGAAACCAGACTTGGGATCTGGTTAAGTTTCCTATAGAAAAAAGGGCATTGCAAAATAAATGGGTTTACAGGTTGAAGGAAGAAGACGGAGGAAAGAAGCAGTACAAGGATAGACTTGTTGTAAAGGGGTTTGCACAAAAGAAATGTATATACTTTGATGAAATATTTTCTCCTGCTGTTAAAATGACTTCAATTAGAATTACTTTAATTCTAGTGGTGGTAGAAGATTTGCATCTTGAAAAGTTAGATGTAAAAATATCCTTTCTCCATGGGGATTTGGAGGAAGAGATTTATATGAAGCAGTCACAAGGGTATGAGGTCAAAGGGAAGGAGAATTTGGTTTGCAGGTTGAAGAAGAGCTTGTATGGCCTGAAGCAAGCTCCAAGGTAGTGGTATTTAAAATTTGATAAGTTTATGATAGAACAAGGTTATGATAGATGTCATTCTGACCACTGTGTTTATTTCAAGAGGCTAGATAATGGAAGATATATTATCTTGTTATTGTATGTGGATGACATGCTTGTTGCAGGGTCTAACATGCAGGATATAAATATGCTCAAAATAAAACTAGCTAAATCATTTGCGATGAAGGATTTGGGTGCTACAAAGCAAATCCTTGGTATGAGAATAACAAGAGACAGGAAAAATCACAAATTGACATTGTCTCAAGGTGAGTACATAGAAAAGGTGTTGTAGAGGTTTAAAATGCATAATGCAAAAATAGTCAGTACACCTTTGGCGAGCCCTTTCAAACTAAGGATTGATAAGTGTCCAGAGACATAGGAAGAGATAGATTACATGTCCAAGATTCCCTATTCATCAGCTGTTGGGAGCTTGATGTATGCCATGGTGTGCACAAGACCATATGTTGCACATGAAGTAGGATTTGTGAGCAGGTATATGAATAATCCAGGTAAAGAGCATTGGAAAGAAGTACAGTGGATTCTCGGGTATTTGAGAGGTACCACTTCTCATGCATTATGTTTTGGAGGTTCAGACATTGTTCTACAGGGATATGTTGATGCAGATATGGATGGTGATAAAGACAGCAGGAGGAGCACCATAGGGTATGTGTTTACTGTAGGTGTAACAGCAGTAAGTTAGATTTCAAAATTGCAATAGGTTGTTGCACTTTCAACAATGGAAGCAGAGTATGTTGCTACTACAGAGGCTAGTAAGGAGATGATTTGGTTGAATAGGTTCATGGAATAATTGGGTAAGAAGTAAGCGAATAGTAGGTTGTACAGTGACATCCAGAGTTCCATTCACCTTGCAAAGAACTCGACCTTTCATTCGAGGACTAAACATATACAACTCAAGTACCACTTCATAATATTTGTTCTAGATGAAGAACTGTTAAAACTAGAAAAGATACACACTAGCTAGAATCTTGCATACATGTTGACAAAGGGAGTAATCAAAGAGAAACTGAGTTCCTACTTGGTTTCTGTTGGTCTTCAAGCATGAAGGTGAAAATAAGAAATTTTCCAAGTCCAAGGTTCAGAGCATAGTCCCCAGTAGTGGTGGAGTTGTTGTGATCAGTCTCTAAGTGGGAGATTGTTGGTTGTGGAGCCTAATAGTCTAGATCAAAAGATATTATTCAGTCATGTTTATAACCCAGGTGTATTGTACAGTCATTCCCCCTTCCTTGGGGTTTGGGGCAGCGCCCCGAAAAAGGGGGTTTGGGGGCAAAGCCCCTGAGAAATTTTTTTGGAATGTGTGTTGGAAAATAGTATTGCAGACCCATGGTATTGGGTTAACCCTAAAATTTTCCCATTCTATTTCCCCTATAAAAGAAAGCATTGTAAAATTACTGAGCATGGTATTGTATTGTATTGAAAGAGAGACTGTGAGAACGTGAAGAGGAAGTGCAACCGTTTTGCTGCAAGGTGTATCCCTTCATCTTTCTAGACTGTAATAAAAGGACTAGAAATTTCTTTGTGGACATAGCCCATCATTTGGGTGAACCACGTTATATCTGTGTCTCTCTGTAATGTTTTAATGTGTTTTGCATATTGTTTATTGATTTAACTGTATATCTGTTATTGCTCTACGGTCCTGTTTTCTAACACATGCTTTCACTGTAACCAACAAATGTCTTTCTTTCTGGAAGGATCTACCTTAGCCCTCTTTTCTTTTGGTACATGAACATATACTGGAATGCCAAAGTTCCTCATGTGGTTAACTGCAGGTTTCTTGCTAGTGAAGACTTCTTCTAGAGTCTTTTTCTCCAAGATGGCATGAGGGCTTCTAGTTTGAATGTACACAGCAGTACATGCAACTTTAGCCCACAAAGATAAAGAAAGATAAAGTTCAGTTAGCATATCTTTCGTAGCTTCAAAAATCATTCTATTCTTCCTTTATGCAACCCCATTTTGTTGCGGGTTGTAAGGCACTGTCAGCTCCTTTTTGATTCTTGCTTCTTGGAAAAAATAATCAAACTCATTAGACTCATATTCACCTTTGTTATCTAACCTTAGGATATCGATGTGACTGCCTTCTTGATTTTCAATTAGATCTTTGAACTCTTTGAACTTGTCAAAATTTTCACTTTTTACTTTGAGAAAGTTAATCCTGGACTTTCGAGAATGGTCTTCTATGAATAAAACATAGTACAAGCACCCACTCAAGGAGGGTGAAGACATAGGCCCACACATGTCAAAGTGAATCAAATCCAATATTCCTTTAGATCTATTCTTACCTCTGGAGAAGGATTTCTTAGTTTTCTTACCTAGAGCACAACCCTTGCAAATGCGATCATATTTAGGAGAAATATCTGGTACACCTGTAACCATCTTTTGAAGGCCTGAAAGAGCTGCATAGTGGAGGTGTCCAAACCTTTGATGCCATAACTCACATTGATAAAATGTGTGGTGAACCAAGGCTTGTGTGGAATTTCTGGAAGCTTTATAAAGACCTCCCTCTCGAACCCCAATTGGTACAGCTGAGCTTAGCTTCTCATTCTTTGCCCATATAGTAGGACCTTCTTGTCCATGAAGAGGACCTTGTAGCCCTTGTCTTCTAATCCAATAGAGGAGAGGAGGTTTTTATTCAAACCAGGAACATATAAAATATCATCAATATGCAAAATAGTACCTGATTCAAGTTGAAGTGAGGTTGAGCTAACTCCTTCAATATTATAAGTGGTGTCATCCCCAAGTTCCACTTGAGTAGTGAAATTCTTCTTTCTATAGTTGGTGAGTGCTTCACAGTGTCCTATCATATGTCTGGAGGCACCACTATCTACTAACTAAGAGTTAGTACTGTCAGTGATGGATCCAAAAAGAGCACAGATTAGGTAATATTCCCTTCTAGGTTCATCTTCTTTGGTAGCCTTGGTATTCTTCTTCTTCTATAGCATAATCTTGGATCCTCCTTTTGAACTTTCTCTTGGGCTTCCTGCAATCCTTGAAAAAATGCCAAATCTTATGACAATTATAGAATTCCAATTTTGAAGCATCAGGGTGCTTACCTTGTGGTTTCTTTCCCTTCCTTTTTTGAGGGGAGGGCTTCTTGATCTTCCTTGTCTTATGTATAAGAGAAAGGTTTCCTTCCTTATTTCCAGTTGTCTTGTTTTGAACTCTTCCTTCTTCTTCGTTGCCAGGAAGGTTTCCCAATAATTTGGAAGACCATCGAACACAGTTTCTACAATATCATCATCATCCACAGTTATACCAATAGCAGTACATTGGTATCTTACCTTTGAAATATTTGTGAAGAAGGGTGCAACTCCTTCATCCTTGTTCATCTTCAATGTTCAAATCCTTTTCTTCAATACTCTTTTGGCTGGGTGCCTTCTTATCATACAGGTTTGTCAAGGTGTCAAAGCATTCTTTGGTTGTATTCAATGGTGTGATGGTGGGCATCAAAGTTTCCTT
Source organism: Pseudotsuga menziesii (assembly GCA_001517045.1). Classification (NCBI taxonomy): domain Eukaryota; kingdom Viridiplantae; phylum Streptophyta; class Pinopsida; order Pinales; family Pinaceae; genus Pseudotsuga; species Pseudotsuga menziesii. Next base: position 560,358 of record LPNX010563966.1, read on the forward strand.
GACTGAGTCATAGATGATCCTCCTTGATTTTACTTGCTTCTTTTTTAAGGAAACTCTAGCAACATTGGTTGTAGGTTCTTCCATGTCATTAAGAACTAGGTCATCCAGATCGTTTTCTTCTAGGGTGGCCATAAAAATAGCTTCCCAAGAGTTGTGATTTGCTAAACCTTCAAGCCTCTCTTCTGTTCTGAATGTGTTGGTAGCCATTTCTGTTTCACAAGTCATTTATCTAAGTATTGCAAAATGTCCCAAGTTCTAGGAAGATAATAATAATATGCTCTCTTATTGGTGTCTTCACATGCAAAGCTTTGATACCGTGTTGAATTTTAGCATTTGCATATGTTCTTTAATTTTGCAGACTGTAACATAGATAACAATAGGACAAGTGCATTCAAGATAATCAACCATTAACACAAAGAACACATGATGTTTTTCACGAGGAAACCTTTAAAGGATAGAAACCCCAAAAACATTAGTAATTCATCCCTTAAATGAGATGACTAAGTTTGCAAAAGAATCTCTGAATTATGAGATAAATGTTCTTCAATATTTATCAAACCCTAGTTGGTTTGGACAATTTCAAACCCTAGCAAAATTTGACCAAAATTTCCACAAAGACAAATTTCATTGAAAATTGCAGATTAGGGCTACTGCCCAGATTTGTCTTCTCACTACCCAAGCAGACGAGACCTATATGCGACTTCCCAAATTAAATTAGGGCCACTCAAAAAATTTAGTGGACTGCCCAAAATACTTCACTGCTGTTGCCTAAGATTTCTGTAAGCTTCTGTTGCTACCTGAGACAGTACCACCCTGCCCGGACCTTGATCTCTGCTACCCAGATCAAATTGGACCCAAACTGCTACTACCTAGACTAAGAAAATGGCTTCCCATGAATTAAAAAATCTTCCCAAAAATGTACTATAACAACCCATGAAAGGAGACAGGCTACCCGAAGATGGAAACGGGATGCCCGAATATGGAAACAGGTTGCCCAAATAATCCGAAGATGCTCGAGATCAATTTACTACTGCCCAAGGTGATTGAGGTGCTACCTGTGAGGATAAAATCACTAACTGATATTTCTGTAGGTTTTAGGGCTGCCCGTGAGATTTCCTAGGCCTACTCTACTTCTGTTCCTGCTGGTCGTGAAGTGTATGGTGTGTACTAGATGTATGCCCTAGCTAGTAAGGCCACCATGCTAGGGAACAAAAAACAAACCAAGAAGTATCCACTTGACAAAACCATCGAAGTCTTCCTAGGAGCAGTCACAACGGAGGGAGCATATCAGTGTTGTTGAATTTTGTTCAAATGAATGGCAAGTGAAAATTATTTATATCCTTTCACTCACTTGAAGTGGACCATACATATAAGAATAAAATAATAGGGTTTTATTCTTTCACCCTTTTTTACTTTTACTCTTAAGGTACTAATGACCTTTTTGTGTTTTCACTTTGACTTCTTAGTGGTACAAGAGTCCTTATGTATTTTTGAGTTAAGCCTCTTAGTCTTCTTCAAATGTCCTATGGTAAATGTAAGTGGTCATAGGGGTCCTTCATTCCCACTCAAAGTAGATCATCATAAATAGGGAGAATTACTATTGCCTTTATCTTGAACTCCTTGTGCCACCAAGATTGGATACTAGGTGTCTTAACTAAGGGTAGATAATCCATGGAGAATATCACAAATCCCACAGATCGAGGTTAGGAGTGCCTCACATGCCTAGAATTGGTCTAGGGCCTATAGTGATGTCCTCGTAACTGAATAAGCACCTCAGCACTAGGTTGCATCAATTGACTCAATGTCAAATACTTGGTAACTAATTAAGCACCTCCATTCTCCTAGAGAGTGGCCCTTATCTATAGACTGAGTCCCCCATTCCTAGACCGGTTCATCTTCTGGAAAATGACCAGGTTCCTCCATTCAAAGAATGGCCACTCAGCTCTAGGATGAGTTCCCCAGTGTTGGAGTGGTTCCATTTCCTGGTAACTGAACAGGTTCCTCCATTCAAAGAATGGCCACTCAACTCTAGGCTAAGTTCCCCTAGTGTTGGACTGGTTTCACTTCCTGGTAACTGACCAGGTGCCTCCATTCAAAGAATGGCCACTCAACTCTAGGTTGAGTTCCCACAGTACTAGATTGGTTCCACTTCCTGGTAACTGACTAGGTGCCTCCTTTCTCCAAGAGAATGACTCTCGATGATGCTTTAGGAAAAATCAACACTTTGTGCCTAGCTTGACCGTGTCCCTCCGTGTGGTGTATCCACTCAGCGTGAGCACCTACATTCTTCTCATGAATACAACACCATCTTGGACCTAGCCCATGGGATTATCCGCTTTGCAAAATTGGGCTCATTGCTTTCGTGTGACTAGAATCTTTGATTGGGCCTTCACGTGGTCTACCTTCTACTTGTATGGTATTCTATACTTCCATGGCTCTTCTTCTATGGGTTCCTCCATGTGGTCTTGACTATGACTCTACTCATGTCTTCCCTAGCATGACTGTGGGTAGATCTTTGTAATGTTGATAGTGGTGTTTTCCTCCACCATAATCATGAGTCTGTTTCCTTGGGTGAACTGTGGCTCTTTCCCCATCGTGATCTGGTTTCTTGTATGGACTGTGGGGTCTTCCCCAGCATGATCTTGAGCTTCACCTTATGTGTGAACCATGGTTATTCAACATACCCATAAAAAGTATGATCGTATATCTATGCACTATGTGAATGCATCCTTACTCAGAAAAGCATGATTCTTTGTCCTTTGTCTGCATGATTGTACTGGGTATGACTGTGCTTGTTAACTAAGAGGTTTGGGTCAGTATGCTTTTGATTTACACCTCTTAGGCTCTCTCTCCAGGTACGTAAATTGTTTGCTTAGTTGACTTGTGTCAAAAGCCCAATTTTTCACAAAAGTTTAAAATTTTGAGATAACAATAAATGCTAAAACTTGCGGTCTACTAACAGCTAACGGTTTGCAATAAAAGAAACAGTCAAGTAATTAGTTTCACTAAATCTTAATTATATTAACTCAACAGTTCATTTTTTTTGTAACAAGAATAAAGTCTTCTTGCGTAAAGTTTTACTTCAGTTTACTGATGAGTCTTTTCATGTCAAGTAGGTGGAATCTAACTTTTGAATTTGGGGCTTACTTAGCAATTGTGCTAACGCAGAAGATTACTGGTTCTTACAGGTTTACAGGTATGATCAAATGAGCACGTTTTAAAAATTCTTAAAGTATCCAGCAGTATTTTATTTGCAATTAAAAAGCTTAGTAATTAAGCTGCTAAACTCTAAACAACTTATGTGAGGTAAAACCATTTTTCTTCCTTAAATTTCTCTTGTAATATGTTCAGAAGTAAGCACCGACAGTAAGATATGTTTGCGACTCTAGGAAATTAGAATCTCAGTTACAAAGTACTTCTACTTTAGTCTAAATAATTTGAAATGTTACAATGATTATTTTTGTCAGTATTTATACATTAATGCATTATCTTATCTGTGTAACAACTGTTCCACATTTTGCTTCTGCGAGATAACTTACAGCCTGTTAACCTTTTGACAGTATAAGTTCGATTGTGCAAACTAAAGACCATAATTCCTTCCTACATGAGATCATTGTTTTCCTACATTTTAATTTCATGTCGAACCCTATGGTTCTAGTAATTTATGGATTCAATAGGATCATTCCTATTCTAGTTATCTTGTATAATTGTATAACTCCTTTACTACCCACTAAACATGGTGAATTGAAAATAAGAACCAAGTTGAGCCACAACCAAAATTCATCAAAGTATCGTTGCTTTGGTCTAAGTAACATAATTTCATAAAAAAATGTTCTTACAATACGTTTTTGTCTACTTCTTAGTTTTGCTATCATTTGAGTTATTAGTTCTTATGTAACTTATGAACATGCACACTATATTTTATTAATAGACATTCAGTCTATAATTAGTTCATGATCATAAACATATTTAAATTTAGAGTTTATGATTCTCTAAACTATTAAATTATGCCATTTATAAAAGTTATGACTTGTAATGTTTTTATTACAAGAGATTTACCATGTATAAACTATAGTCTTTTCACAAAGGAAAACTATAGTTGTTCATTGATTAGCATGAACTCTCCCATAAAACATTTGATCTCTTATCTATAGTAAAGACATAAAACATAGATCTCTATCTATAAATAATACATGAATTATTTGATTTCTATCTTATAATAAAAACAACATTTAGAGGAAAGAAACACAACCATTCAAATCGCAATTGTGATATTGTAATATAATAACATAAGGTTTATAGTGGAATGAGTCTTATGCATGAATGATTTTTGGGCTTTAACTAAGGTTTAAAAGTGACAATCCTTGATAGGTCAATGTAACCATAATGTTGATATTCTTGTCACTACACTAGCATATGATAAGGTGCATATGATTATCGATTTGCATGGCAAATTATTGGGTCGATTATAAAGTTTACTCCTCATTCCAATGATTTAATAATTGGATTTCGATTTATGCAGGAACTATAGGGAACGATCCCTTGCATGGTTTTGATTTACTGACCACGTGGTCATCTCCTGACCAAGCATGGAGAATATAAAACACTGTCGTAACCCTAACCCTTATCATTTCTTTCCTGCAGTTTGCGTTGGCCCTTGAGGCTACTCTGCTTGGCTTTCATGGAGGCCATTAGTCCTTTTCTGCTCCATTGTCTTGAGTCTTGGTTCAGTGTTGCACTATCTCTAGTGTGTGGTTCAAAAGCCATTCTCAGTGTCTGGTGTTCTTGCTCTGCAAACTTGTGGAGATTATCATTACCCTTGGCTTGCTATTTGTGTAATCTTCCCTTCGTCGTCCTCATGGCTCATTGTTTGCTCCAGTTTCTCTTGCTGTCCTTGTGGCTTGCTGTTGCGTGAGGTTTTTATCTTGTAGGCTATTTGAGTCTTCATTTTGCAAAGCTTGTAGGTGACAGTGCTTCGATGAGGCTGTTCGTCATTTCCATTGACAGGTAAATAATAAACTTAGAGTTCATTTTCTTTGCTGTGAGTGCTTTGTTGTTACCGTGGTTTAAATAGGTATTTGTTAACTGATAGTGGTCTTTTACATTGCTTGCAGGTGCTTGCCATGGTATACTTTCATGATGAAGAAAATAAATAGTCCACCAATGAATGTCGTGGCTCGTGATTTGATTCAGGTAAGCCCCGTGGTTCATGTGTTGGGTTTTCACCCTACTTGTATCGAGGTGATCAATGGAATCACCCAGGGTTTGGGGAAACCCTCCCTCGACTCACCAAGAGTTATGTTGTCTGTTTTTATAGGTTGTTTGTTGTAATAATTATCAGTATCAAACCCTCGCTAGTCGATGGGTAGACTTGGTTTAACTGAGCAATGTATTTAGTTTGAAGTTGGCTTTACGGCATGTTTAAATTAATAGTTTTTGTAAAGACAGTTCGGTCTTCAGGATTGGTTTAGTTTATTAGATGTTTAATGTTATACTTTGTGTAATTTCAGGGTTTTACCCTTCTTGAATGTAAATGAATTTTTATACTCTTTTGAATTACTCTGTAAGGGTTTATAATTATAGTTTTCAAGATTGATACTTACAGTCATAATTTAATTCTTGCTTGTTTTTATTTAAAGTTATGAACTAGGGTTTAACCTATGAAATCCCTCATTTTAAAAATAAATTATTCTAGTTATAATAATTACACAGTCTGTTGTTTTGTCTTTAAAGGATTGTGAGTAATTTATATTAACCTGGTTATTTAATGGTTACATAATTTAATAAATTTGGTTTATTACTTCAATGTTTTGCTAATTGTAATTGTAATAAATATAAGGGTTTTTAACTCTGTACTTCACCTTCACAGGTACACCCTGTTTGTATAAAAAGAAACAGTTTCTTTATAAGTACATTTTATATATGTTGATAAAAAATGTATTTCATTTCTGTGTATAATTTTAGTTGGTTCTTTTAATGATTAAGAAGAACTATTCTTATGGTTATCCTAGGTTACTAAAGTATATAAGAATATAGATATATTATGCTCAGAATATGAGCTAGGGTTTATCCTATTTAACTTTTATAATGATGATTCCTGCATTGCTCTTTTGTTAATTCGATTAGTGTTACAAGTTTTCTTCAGTTTGTTTACAAGAATTACTAATTTATAAAACAATACTGTTTATTGTTAATAATAACATTATCTGTGAATACAGTATTCTCTTAAGTTTATTTTTACATAAATATATTAATAATAAAGACTGAGAATAGTCTATAATAGTTTAATTTAATTGATAAGATTATTCCTGTAAGTTTGGTAAAATACTTAATAATTTTCATACCTGTTAACACTCCTTACCTCTAATTTGTCTGTAAGTGTGTAAAAGTATGTAAGGACAGTTCTTTATTAATAACACTTTATGCATAGGTTACTACTGTCTTTTATTTATTTAACTCTAGAGAAAGAATACTGAAAGAGTTATTAAGTTCTTATTTATTATATTCCTTATTTTAAATTAGTTTATTTTCAGAAATTAATTTGGTTACCAATACGTACTTAGAGTTCAGATAGTTGCAGGTAAATTAGCTAATACTATTTGGAAAAGAAATAAACTAACATAATTATATTTACATATTTACTTAATATAAATAATAAGCATTTAACTGATATTTCTATTTTTTCTATTTCAATGTAGATGTATAGTTTATAAAAGAAGGTACTGTGTAAAAGAATGGATTACATACTTAAATATACTGCTATTAGTGAAATAATATAATCCTGTTCTTTTTCTAGTATTCTTAATACATTGTCTGGTTCTAACAACAACCCTACTAAACAAATTAATATTCTTTCTGGAAGCAACTATCTACTGAAAGAAAACATTTCAATACTCTGAAAAACATAAGTACTCTATTCCTTTCATATTGCTATCATACTTCATTCATTTTAAACACACTACCTATGCTAGAGTACGATCTGGTTTACTCCAAATGGGGAAAACACAGGTCGGATTATTTTTCATCAAAGAATAGAGTCAACATTTAAAAAAACTAAGATATTTCAATCTTAGCAGTTCACTACATAACATATAAATCAATCATTATTGGTTCATACACAGATATAAACTTTAACAAAGAAATTAAAAGATAGTAGAACCTGTTTTTAAAGCTGGATGAAAACAGTGTTGGGAGGTCGTTCCTCCCTACCAACTCCTAGAGAGCGCTCAAACAAAAACTTCTCAAGATCCCTGGTCCTGTTCCTGGTCTCCTTGGATGGGACTAGGTGGAACAAACAACAAAGTACTAGTCCAATGACTCAATATCGACTGTGCATACTGCAGTAATATCTTTCAGATGGAAGGCTGTACTAGATCACTTTCTGCAGTTTACCCCTCAAACACCTTCCACAAAAATTCCCTTCCCAATGAATTCCTTGAAGTGCATTCACCTGAATGATTCTTCTCCTGGAAACGAGCAGCCTTAGCTCTCTTCAATGGGATTTTTTATTAAGATTGCCTAGGTCTTTTTGGGTTAGTTCTCATTAATTGAGCCACCTTCTCTGATCCCACTTTCTTGGGGGATCATGACCCCAAATGTAGGGAGGTTGCCACCTACAACATTGGAAGTGTTTTAGGATGCTGCCACTTGTCTATTTACTCTCCACCTAGTCTCCTACACCAACTTGACCAGTAGCACTCTTTTTAACAGCTATCCCAAGCTGTTGTCTCCACTTTTATTTATTTAAAATTAAAATATTCAGAATTACATTCCACATCCTTGACTCTACTGAGTCATCAGTCACAACTTTAACATAAAATTTAACATAATGTCCTGGAATAAAATCAAATAAGATAATATTATTTTGCAAAATTGGGGCATGTGACAACTTGTCCCTTCGGTGAAAAGATCAAATATGAGTATAAGGCTGATTCAAATATTGGTTATGATTTGTGGCTGCTAATATTTACTGTACATGATTTTATTATGTTGTTATTGCACATGCCATTTGATAATTCTCAAGGACCAACGTTAACGCAGTGACTAATGGAGTGTAAAGGTGAAAGAGATTAAAATTATGTTTTTTGTTTTATTACAGTTTAAATTTTATTAAGCAATACTATTCTGAATCTGAGTTTTTATGTTCATGCATTAAATTTTTTTGCTTGTGTTAAAACTCCTCTAACCCTAAAAATTCAACACAATAGAGAGACATAGTCATTCCTAGTATAGTCACACTAGCAGAGAAGACACAATCATGCTAGCACACAGTCATACTTAGTAGATACTCCCAGTCATGCTAAGCAAGAGAGCACAGTCATGATGAGCAAGAGAACACAGTCACATTGGAAGGGACACATATTCACGCTGAACATGGACACCTAGTAATGCTTAGCAGGTGGAACATAGTCACACTGGCAGTGACACACAATCACGTAGGCAGGGACACACAGTCACGTTGAGCAAGGACACACAGTCACGCTAAGAAGGGACACATAATCACACTGGCAGGAAAGAGATGGTCATGCTGGGCACACAATCACATTGAGCATAGACACACATTCACACTGATTAGGGACACAGATTCATGCTGAGCATGGAAACACAGTCATGTTGAGCAGGAAAGAGACACGGTCACGTTGGGTACACAGTGACGCTGAGCATGGACACAAAGTCACACCGTGAATGCTATGAGGAAAGAGAGGGTCACTTTGGGGATAGTGTCACATTGAGCATGGACACAAAGTCAGGTTGAGTAGGAAAGAGACACGGTCACATTGGGCACATAGTCATGCTGAGCAGGACAGAGACACAGTCACATTGGGAACACAGTCACACTGAGAAGGAAAGAGACCCAGTCATGCTAGGCACACAGTCACGCTAAGCATGGACATAGTCACACTGATTAGGAAAGATATAGAGTCACAATGGGCCTATGTTGTTGGAGGCGAGGAGTAGGAGTGGAGCAAAAAAAGGAATTTTCAAAAGCTCCCATTTTGGGAGCATTTTTTGTATAGTATATATTTTAATATATTTTGATGGATTTATATATAAAAAACATGTAGAATGTTGAATTAGCTATAGAATACATTGATTAAACTGTATAATATCAATCATTTAGTAGTTATAACTTATGGCATTATTAGCAAATGATCAACTATAAAAACTTTTATAGGATCTTCGCAAAGAAGGGAGGTACCATAACATTGTCATCAAATGATTAACCTAGTATAGGAGCTTTTAGTATAGGAAAGGAAGGGATCCTGTCGAGAGCACCTTGGGATCATGCTACCAAAACTGGCAGTGATTTGGGAGTGAGATTCTGAAGGAAGTGAGCTTCGGGAGTAGGAGCGAGGGTGTGGGGGGTGCTCCCATGCAGCATGGTGTTGGGCACATAGTCATGCTAATAATGTCGCGGCAATAGGTACCCTTGACGTCAAGCAAGCATCTAGATCTAAAGGCAGATGATGAATCAAATCAATATGCCAAGTTCAAATGAAACTTCTAAATTTATAAACTTGACCAACCTTAAGATAGGGTACCCATGGTCCAAAGGTAAAATAAAAGAAAACATGAAATAAAATGGTACAAAATAAAACCATGAAAAATGACCCAATGGTCTTATAAAATAAAACCATAAAATAAAATGTTTGAATGATCTTATAAAATAAAACCAAACAATAAAATTTGACTTAGGATAGTGTACCAATGGTCCAAAAATAAAAACCATAAAGTAAAAGTCATAATACCAAAGGTACACACAATAAGAGTGGCAGGACCAAGTAAGATAAAGGACCATAAGTCAACCAAAGGGGGTCACAATAAGACAACCCTCATTTATACTCACAATATCAAGGTGTACCATAAAGGTGGACAAACAACTCCTTTTACCTATAGGACCAACAAGGCCAAGGACTTTAATCTTTTGTATCTCTCAAGGTACATTGTTTCATATATTTTCATCATCACTGTATAAGGGAAAGATCCAAATTTGATGATGTGATCCTTTGGTTCTCAATATTGCTCCTAAGGGTTAGTTTCTAGTGACATCATCAAGGGGTGGCCAGTCCCTTGAGAAACAACCTAGCAATAACCGATTAGGAGAGAGGACATCACACATCATCATCTTGGTCAACTTGACCAAGGTTCACCTGGTTAACTAACCAGGATTGATCCAAGAGTGCTCCTGCAGGAGTTGCTTGGTTCCAGACCTGGAAGTCTCTATCTCAACTTGCAGAATCAGCTTGGACATCGTATCCAAGAAACTGTCTGGTCCCATACCATAATACCCTAGAGGAATTTAGGGGCCCTAACCATATGTTACTGTTAAGATTTCATATGCTAGACTATATTCATTAGTATTCAATTCAAATATCATAGCAGCAGCATATCTAGAATCACAGATAGAAACACAATCACAAGATAGACACAGTATTTATCTTGGGAGACCCTCAAGGGGAAGAAAACCCAACAAAACTTCCTCTGTATAAGATGTATAAAATACAACCCCAAAAACAGGTGTTCTCCTCCTTCTGTTATGTCTCTCTCTCTCTCCTATGCGCTACTCAAGTGAGTGAGTCTGTGTTTAAATAAGAATCACATCCCTCATATTTATATGCATTGAGAGAACTGACTTTTACCCTAATCAAGTACGCCTAACTAAACTGTCTGGGTCGACTTCACCTAGTAAGACTCAAAACAGTATATTATATTATTAATTAGGGTACTAATGACTCGACTTACAATGGAGGATTTACCTTCTGACTCTATGATGAACAAATACAATAGTAACACCCCGCCAGAGGAATAATAACATCTCCCTTGGGTTACATCAGTAAAATACATTTAGAATATCCTTTGAAGTTACAATATTTCAACACTCNACCGACAACATCATCATAGACTATAGGAGAACAAAGAGAATAATTTCAATAGTACATCGAGCTAATACATCTATATGTCATAGGAAGTTTTCTCAATCAGTAACTAGAACAATTACCCTTTCATGTTCTGCATCACACGATCACTTGATCCTCTTTGCAGCAATGCTTCGACCTTTTGATCCTTCGTAGCAACACTTTGATCTTCTTGATCCTTTGTAATGCTTTCATCCTTTGCAGCGACACTTCGATCTTCTCAATTATTTGCAACAAAACTTCGATCTTCTCGATCCTTCGCAACAACACTTATATCTTCTCGATACTTTGCAACAACACTTTGATCTTCTCGATCCTTTGCAACAACACTTCGATCTTCTCGATACTTTGCAAAATCACTTTGATCTCCTCGATCCTTTGCAGCAACACTTTGATCTCCTTGATCCTTTGCAGCAGCACTTTGATCTCCTCGATCCTTTGCAGCAACAGTTTGATCTTCTCGATCCTTTGTAGCAGCACTTCGATCTTCTCTATCCTTTGCAGTAGCACTTCAATCTTCTGCAATAGCATTCCTATATTCTTGATCCCTTGTAGCAGCACTTTGATCCTTTCGACCTTTTTGCAGCAACACTTCAATATTATTAATCCTTTGTAAGAGCACTTCGATCTTCTTAATCCTTTGCAGCAACACTTCGATCCTTTTGATCCTTTTTAGCCGCACTTCGATCTATATGATCCTTAATTTCCACGCTACCTACAGTACACATGATTTATTTGTGGGATGATCAATCCCAATCACTTTAGGACCTAAGTCCAAGGATGATGCAATCCTCCATTAGCATGATCCATGAAATCGACCAGATGAATCGTCTACAACTTAATGTAGATCTCGATCGCACCTAGTGCTAGGCCTATCATCCATGAGGACTCATCATAGACGATCCTTACCACACAGGTTAGGACTGCTCCCAAGCGAGTGTTATGCTACAGTATCTACACTTACATGTAGGCATACTCTTCCAAGCAAGAGTATTGTTTGCAGAGCATATCTCAACCGCATACAATGTCAGCCCATCGTAGAACATCCATACTACATAGGTTAGGACCACTCCCAAGTGAGTGTTATACTACGGCGTTCGTGAGGACTCATCATAGAGCATCCATACAACTGAGGTTAGGACCACTCCTAAGCGAGTGTTATTATATGGCATCTACATATAAATGTATGCATACTCTCCATGTAAGAGTATAGTATGCAAAGAAAATCTTGACTGCATGCAAAATGTCAGTCTTGTCATCCGTGATGACTCATCGTAGAGCATCCATACCACAAAGGTTAGGACCACTCCTGAGCGAGTGTTATCCTATGGTATACACAACTGAATGTGGGTATTCTCCATGCGAGAGTAACATATGCAAGGACATCCTTAGCTAGTAAGGACCATTTCATGAACATAGTGTTATGCTTTCCATCCTCAAGAGAGGACACTATTGTCCACAAGTGAATGTGGGTACTCTCCGTGCGAGAGTAATATCTACAGGGCCATCCTTAGCTAGTATGGACCACTCTCATGAACAGAGTGTTATACCTACCATCCTAAAGAGAGGATACTATCAACCATAAATAAATGTTAGACCATCATCATCACTGTCATCCATCATTGATGTTAGTCTCATCATTATTCCCCCTTTCCTGGGAAATTCCATAGTATCAACGTGCTCCCCTTTCGTCCAAGGAGGGTTCATGTCTTTGACTTGATCTTCCTTTTTGAGGAAGGTCCATATCTTCATCATCTATAGTCCCATCACTATTCCTCCTTGTGAGGAAAGTATTTTTGAACTACACCAAGCTTGTCATGAAAATATTCAAACTTCACTCGAGATAGAGTCTTGGTCAGTACATCAGCAACTTGCACATCGACACTCACATACTAGAGCTTGATAACTCCCTTTTGTACCATATCTCTTATATAAAAATATCATATTTCTATGTGCTTCAATTTTTCATGGAACATAGTATTCTCTGTCATCTTTATACAACTCTGGTTGTCAAAGATAATTACTGTGGTGTCCAATTCCATGTCAAATAATCCTAACATCAGCTTCCAAATCCATATCGCTTCACAACAAGTAGAGCAAGCTGCAATGTACTATGCTTCAGTTGTACTGAGAGCAACACTGGACTGTTTCTTACTAAACCATGAGATCATGACAAATCCCAGACAATAACATCCACCTGAGGTGCTCTTCCTATCTACGACACTTCTTGCCGAATCGGAATCCGTATATCCATACAATTTGTAGTCATGATCTCCCCCATAGTAAAGTCCCAAATCAATCATACCTTCTAGGTACCTCATCACACACTTTGCAGCTATCAAGTGAACTGGTCTAGGTTTAACTAGATAATGACTCAAGTTGTTCACATCAAAGCATATATCTGGCCTTGTGTTCTCTAGATACATTAATGACCCAATAATCTGTCTGTAGTGAGTCATGTCCACTAGCTCTGATGTCTCATTAGACAACAACTTCATGTTGGTGTCCATGGGTGTGGCCATGGATTTACAATCCAACATATCAAATATTTTCAATATTTCTACTGCATACTTTTCCTAATTGAGAAATATTTCTTCTGGACTCTGCCACATTTCCATCCCTAGGAAATAATGCATCAATCCAAGATCTTTCATCTCGAATTCTTTTGCTAGCTTCTTCTTACAATCCTTGATATATTTCTCATTTCCAGGCAGAAATAGATCATCCACATACAACAATAGTATGACTGGTTCATCATCCATAATCTTCATATAAATATAGGATTAACTTTACTCTTGGTAAAGCCCATGCTTGTCAAGAAGCTATCTATTTTTCCATATGAAGCTCTAGGAGCTTGCTTCAGTCCATACAGAGTTTTTTTTTCAACTTTCATACATGAGTTGATGTGTCTTCGACTTCAAATCCTTGTGGATGTTCGATGTAATCCTCTTCCTCAATCACACCATTAAGGAAGGCTGTCTTTACATCCATTTGTTGTAAGTCCCACTTCATCATGGAAGCAAGTGCCATGATAGTTCTAATGGAAGTGTACCTTGCTACTGGAGCAAATGTCTCCTTGTAATTGATCCCCTCTTTTTGAGAGAATCTTATAGCCACAAATCTTGCTTTGTACTTTTCAATACTTCCATCAACATCATGTTTTATCTTGTAGATCCATTTCGAAGATACTACACTCTTGTTTTCTGGTTTGGTAACAATATCCCAAACATCATTCTTCATTATTGACTGGTTTTCTTCCATCATTGCTTCAACCCATTCTTTCTTCTGTGCATCTTCGTCATAGATGGTGGATTCTTGATCTACAAGATCACACATCAAAGATACATAATTGGAATATGGCTTTGATATTTTGTTGGTTCTTGTGGAGCCTTTTGGAGCTCCATATATTTCTGCTTCTTGTATGATTTCTCTTACCCAAGCAGGTTTTCTCTTTCAAGAGATATCCATAGTAGGGGGCTCATGGGGCTCTAGCATGTCATGATCTTCTGATGCTACTATTTCAAGATATGGTTCAGCTTCTATCCTTATGGGAGGTACATCCTCTTCATGTACTTATTCAAGCTAACACCTTCTAGACTTCTTAAGAGCTGTCTCTTCATCAAATGTTACATCCCTACTAATATTGATATGATGGAATCCTAAAATGTCTATCCTGAAGGATTTGGAGACTTCATAGTATCCTACAAATATTCCCTTATCTCCAGAAGGATCCAGTTTGGTTCTCTTCTCTCTCGGAATATGTACATATACTAGGAAACCAAATATCTTGAGATGGCTTACTTCAAGTTTCTTTCCAGTATACATCTCTTCAGGAGCCTTGAATCCAAGAGCACTATGAGATAATCTATTTTGCACATATATGGTTGTTCTTTCCGCTTTAGCCCATAGATGCATAGGAATGTCTTGGTCATGAATCATGGTCTTCACTGCTTCCATGATAGCTCTATTCTTTCTTTCCGCAACACCATTTTGTTGGGGATTATAGGGAGTGGTTAGTTCCCTCTTGATTCATGCCTCCTTACTGAATGCTTCAAATTCCTTTGAATTGTATTCTCCACCATTACCTGATCTTAGTGTCTTGATTCTCTTTTTTGAGTAGTTCTCTATTAAGGCTTTGAATTCCTTGAATTTCCTGAACACTTCACTCTTATTCTTCAAGAAGTATATCCAAGTCTTTCTTGAATATTCATCAATAAATGTGATATAGTACTCATATCCACTCAAGGATATGGAGGGCATAGGACCACATACATTAGAATGAATTAGTTCCAACGTACCTTTGGTATTTCTTTCACTTTTTGGAAATGGATTCTTCATGTTCTTTCCCTTTGCAGATCCCTTGTAAGTTCCCTCATGTTTGATCTTCAGATATGGTAACCCTATTACCACCTTGGTCACATAGGGAGATGCTTTTTAGTTGATGTGAGCAAGTCTCCTATGCCACAGTTCACTTGAGCTGCTAGTCTCATGAACAAGGGTTGTCTTTGGATGTCCTTTGAGTTTGTATAGTCCGCCTCCTTCTTCTCCAATGACTACAACATATTCAAGTGTCTTTCCTTTGGAACACATAAGTACTTGTCCATCTATAAAAGCAACTCTACATCCTCTCTTATCTAGAGTAGATATGGAAAGTAGGTTCTTTTCAAACCTGGTACATACAGTACTTCCTTCATCTTCATGGAAGTTCCCGAGTCAAGCTTGTAGCTTGATTCACCAATACCTTTGATGGGATATTGATAGTCATCTCCCAATGATACCTTCTGGGGAGAGTTCTTCTCTTAAAGTCTTGACAGAGTTTTGTTCTTCCTTGTCATGTTCTTAGAGGCACCACTATCAATAAGCCATGTATCTTCTCCAAGTGTTACAGACCCAAAGAGTGCAGAGAATAACACATATTCTTCTACATCTTCACCTCTAGTTTTCTTTCAAGTCTTTCTTCATCCTCATATTTAGAAAGATGAGCATGATGTCCTTTGTTCTTGTTGTTATTCTTTGGTGCTGGACATTCTCTAGAAAGATGTCCTATCTTATGAAAGTTGTAGTATTGATACTTTGAGTAATACTTCTTCTTCTTTTGGAATTTCTTCTTTGAAGGATTATGATTACTCTTCTTGAAGTTTGATTGTTTTCTTCTTTTAGTATGGGTAGCTAGAGCCCGATCATATTCTTTGAGGAGAGCTTCTCTATTGGCTACTCCAGCTTCTTCTTGTATGCAATCTTCCCATACTATGTCAAACTCCATACTTTCTTTTCTGGCACATA
Source organism: Pseudotsuga menziesii (assembly GCA_001517045.1). Lineage (NCBI taxonomy): Eukaryota > Viridiplantae > Streptophyta > Pinopsida > Pinales > Pinaceae > Pseudotsuga > Pseudotsuga menziesii. Next base: position 576,557 of record LPNX010563966.1, read on the forward strand.
GAGTCTGAATGAATGAGTCCCAAGGTCTAGTGAGACCATTGAGAGCAGTCATAACTAGTTCATCCTCATCAAGGGTGTCTCCAATAGAACTGAGTTTCTCTTTGAACTGGGAGACCCTTGTGAAGTAATCTTGAATAGATTCTCCTTTGCTCATCTCGGTGCACTTCAGTTGAGATCTTAGATTCATCTTTTTTGTTGATGTTCCTTACCTCATACATTCTGTAAAGTGCATCATACATTTTCTTAGGTGTCTTCTTAGATGACACTTGAGGGATCAAGTGATCCTTAATAGAATCAGCAATGATACTCATTGCCTTGATTGGGTCTTGTTCATGCTTCTCCTTAGCTTCATCTTCTTCAGGTTCTACAATCTCATCCTTGATGTACTTCTCAAGTCCATTCTCTTTCAGAATGAGACCAATCCTATACTTCCAAGCCAGGAAGTTTTCTAGGCCTTCCAATTTGTCCTCAAGCTTAGTGCTTGGGGCCATCTTGTCCAGTTGGTCACTAAAAAATCAAATTTATCAAAATAGGAGGTTGAAATTAACAGTAGATGCACTTGAGGGAGGCGAGTTTGTTGATCCAACTTATTTCTGGAGATCCCAAATATTCACTATTCAAATCCTACTTGTGAGATTGCAACATTGTATAAATTCTGACCTTGTTTCACTGTGATTTTTTGGTTCACTTCCAAACTAGGGTTTGTATTTCTTGGAGATCCAAGCACCCAAAAACTTCGATATAGGGCTCAATAGATGCACTCCGAGGAGGCACAAATTTCTATGCAAGTAGATCCTCAAATCTCTAACTTTTGGAGAAACCCTAATTTCTTTTGGAGAGGGAGGAGAAAGAATTTCACCTTGTGAAAGCTACTCTAATTGGGTTAGCTCTGATACCATGTTAGTATTTCATATTCTAGACTAGATTCATTAGTATTCAATTCAAATATCATAGCAACAAAATATCAGGAATCACTGATAGAAACACAATCACAAGATAGACATAGTATTTATCTTGGAAAACCCAGCAAAACTTCCTCTATATAAGATGTATAAAAGACAACCCCAAAAATAGGTGTTCTCCTCCTTATGTTTTGTCTCTCTCTCTCTCTCTCTCGTATGCGCTACTCAAGTGAGTGAGTCTATGTTCAAATAAGAATCACAACCCTCTTATTTTTACACATTGAGCCAATTGACTTTTACCTTAATCAAGTCGACCCCACTAAATTGTCTGGGCTGACTTCACCTAGGAAGACTCAAAACAATATATTATATTATTCATTAGGGTACTAATGACCCGAATTAAAATGGAGGCTCTACCTCATGACTCTATGATGACCAATTACAATAGTAACACCCACATCTCTTTTGGGTTACATCAATAAAATACATTTAGCATATCCTTTGAAGTTACAATATTTCAACAATTAGGGACTTAGCCATGGTATCAACATGCTTGGTCCCATAACAAGAATCCCAGGAGACTACTGGGGGCCCTAGGGTACCTTCTAGGGTCCTACTCTACCCTCATTAACTGACTAGGGTACCATCCTCCTTGAGAATGGGTCTCGCAGTTGCACTAAATTTAGCACTCCCTCTTAGCAAGAGGGGCATTCTCAACACATCGATAACATAATCCACCATTACATGGTGATAACTCATCTTGATGTGTTCCAACTCATAATCAAATAAAATATTTTCTGAGAGCTTCAAAAAACTCTCCATCTCAGCATGAAGCATGATCTCATATATTCACTTGGAAGTTATAGCTGACTTCCTTTGATTGTTTATTAACACTCTCCACATATCATCTCTCCAAACCTGTTGTTTGGTTGACTCCCCATACTGAGAGTAGATTGATTCAATGAGATGGCTCTCATTGGAGCAAGCTTGAAGATTTTCAATAGTCTTCTTAATGAGATCAAATGAAGGTTTCTTGGCCTTCTCCCTTTTCTTATCTAAACGAGAATTCTTGTAGACTTCCAACTTTGAGTCACTAGAGAACTGATGGAATATCACATTTATACTTTCCTTTTCTGCAACCCCACTCTATTGGGGATTGAAGAGCATAGTTGGCTCCCTCTTGATCTCTAAAACTTGACTGGGGTATAAATCTTTAACTACATGTCCTGAGACCTTATAGAGGTTTACCTTCATGGAATCCAATCATGATGTCTAAGCTTATACTTCTACCTCTAGGCCATATCAAATACTTTCCTTCTGAGAAGGTTTTAGAGAGCCCCTTGTCTTCTAAAAATGTCACTGAAATAACATTCTTCTTTAGACTCAGAACATATAAAATTTCTCCAATATTAATCAACGTACCTAAATCAAGTCGTAAGGCACTTGAGCCAACTCCTTTAATGTCATAGGTACTTCCATTTCCAAGTTCCACTTTCTTATGGAACTTCTTGGCCTCAAAAACTGCAAGGGCCTTCTTGAATCTAGTCATATTCCTGGTGGCTCCACTATCTATCCACCAAGAATCTAATAGGTTGGGGATGGTACTTGTGAGTGCTGAAGCCAAGAAATGTTCTTTTTCTTGATCTGGGTTCTTGGTGTCACCCTTTTATTTCTTTGGATGAGGCTATTCTTTTTCTGCAACAATTGAGGCGTTTTATTTCTTCCTATGCCAATTCTTGTTAAGTGGTTTCTTAAAATCCCTTGAATAATGACCAATATTACCACATTTATAGAATATAACCTTAGATTTATGAAAGTACTTACCTTGAGGTTCCTTACCATTATCCTTGTGCTTGGGAATATTCTTTCCTTTCATTGCTTTGGCAGTTAGTGCATGATCCTTTTCAGGTGGAGGCCCAGATCTACTTTGGATCATTCCTTCTTCTTCTAAACAATCATGCCATAACCTTTTAAAGTTTGGATGAACCTCTCTTCCATCCATTGAGGCCAGGAATGTCTCCCCATATGCAGGAAGACCATCAAATACTGTCTACACGAGATCATCATCTTCTACTTTATCTCCAATGGCCATGGGCTGATCTTTTGATTGAGAGATCTTGGAGAAGAAGGTAGAAATTGTTTCATCCTTCTCCATATTTAGTGAATGAATTTTCTTCTTCAAAGCCCTTCTATGAGTAGGGGATTTCTTTTCATACAAATTAGCTAGAGCATCAAAGCATTATTTAGTTGTCCTAAAGGGAGCTATTACAGGCATCAAGTTGTCTTCAACTAAGTCAAAGATAAATCTCTTTGCCTTGGCTTGCTTTTTCTTAAATGCTACTCTTCCTTGATTTATAGTGGGCTCTTCAACAAATCTAGTGACCAAGTCATTTACATCGCTCTCTTCTAGGATATTTGGAACCCTAGCCTTCCATGCATTGAAATTTGAGGCTCCCTCAAGCCTATGTTCCGATTTTACTGGAGTAGTCATCTTCAAACCTTGTCAACTTGAAGAGTATGTCAAATAAGCTTCTGTAATCAAGTTGAGTGAGGTACAAACCTTAACTTAGGATCTATGTAGTTTATGTTAGCTGCAAGAAAGAATTAGCTACAACCTAAGCTATGACACTGTGTTAAATTTTAGGGTTAGGTGAGGATTTAACATAAAAAATATACTTTAATGCATAAACATAATTATGAAACAAGGTTAGATTCAGAATAGTACCGCTTCAATAAATTTATATTGCAGTAAAATCAAACATTATTTTTATCTCTTTCAACTTTAACACTCCACTGGTCACTATGTTAAAGTTGGTTCTTGAGATGATTTACCAAATTCCATGTACAGTAACAATATTATAAGTGATAAAATAATGTACAAGAGATAACAACAGTGAAGAACCATAACAATACTCATCTAGAATAATTTTGAATTAGCCTTATACTCAGAAACTTTTAGGTTTCGATCTTGTCACCGAAGGGACAAGTCACCTAGATGAACAAATGTTGTACCTTGAGAGGGAGAGTAAGAGGGTTAAAGTAGTAAGGATATAGACCTCATATTCTTAGTCAATGGGAAGAGAAACTTCAATCAATTACTCATGCTTTAGCAACACACTAGGAGAGAGACATAATCATGCTTACTATAGTTACACTAGCAAAGAAGATACAATCATGCTAGTACACAGTCATACTTATCAAATGTTGATTTTTTTAAGCAGCATTGAGATCCATTCTCTTAGGAGAATGGGGTCACCTGGTTTGGGATCACGGTGAAGACCAAACCTAGTGTTGAGTGACCATTTTGTTGAATGGTAGATATCTGGTCTGGGACCACGATATAGACCCAACTCTAGCCTGGGTAGACTCAACCAAGTGTTGAGTGACCGTTCTGTTGAATGGTATATATCTAGTTTGGGACAATGATATAGACCTAGCTCTACCTTGGGTAGACTCAACCTAGTGTTGAGTGACCATTCTGTTGAATGGTAGACATCTGGTCAGGGACCGCAATCTAGACTAGTCTAGTACAGGTAGACTCAGCTAGTTCTGAGTAACCATTCTCTTGGAGAATGGAGGCACCTGGTCTGTTACTAGGAAGGCACTGTAAGCCCTAGACCGGGTCTAGGCATGTGTGGCACTTTGACCCTTAATCTATGGGGTGTGTACTTCTCCAAGGATTAGATACCCTTGGTTAAGTTACTCTAGTACCAGATCTAGGTGTCACACAAAGTGTGAGATAAAAGCATTAGTAACTCTCTTGGTTTCGGATGATGTACTTTTGGAATAAAAATGACCACAGGGGCACTTGGAAAAAGGCTAAAGTCAAAATTCAAAAATACATAAGGACTTTTGGACCACAGGAAAATGACCATAGGTGAAAGTAAAAAATAAATAAGGACTTTTTGGGTAAAAGTCAAAGTTACTAAAAGGACCCTTTTGGTAAAAAGGTAAAAGTGAAATTAGGACAAGAATAAAATGTTATTATTCTATCTTTTCTAATTTTGGCCCACTTACAGGTGAATGAAGACTATAAAAGAGGATCAAGTCTTCTCATTATCATACATTCAATTTTTCTCTCACAGGTGAAGCTACCATTACTGAAGAAGATTGTTTTTATGTTTTTGCCTTAGCTAGGGCATCCAAATCAGCTAACCCTCAGCTAGGGTTTCTTATCTTTTCTGTCTTAATGGTTTTACCAAACCCCCATATTCATCCAAGTACATATCTAGGGAAACCATCTTTAGATCTGGAAAGCCAATTTCATATCTAGGGAAGCCACCTTCAGATCTTCAGATCTGGGAAACCATTCTCCAGATCCGAGAAACCAAGTTAAGATCTAGGGCATCCATCTTCAGATCTAGGTAGCAAACTTCATATCTAGGGAAGCCACCTTCACATATTTAGATCCGAGCAACCATTCTCCAGGTCCAGCAAACCACAATTCAGATCCGAGCAGCCACCTTCTTTTCGGGCAGAATTTGAGTTTCGGGCAGATTTGTGATTTTCAGGTAGATCTGATATTTTTGGACAGATATGATGCTTTTGGGAAGATCTGATATTTTTTGGAAAACTGTTGTTTTGGACAGTACTGATATTTTCCAGTTAGATCTAGAAATTTCAGTTACTAGGGTTTGAAACCCTTCCTTTGATTTTTACTGAGAAAATATTACTGTAAATTGTGGTTTAACCCAGATTGAGGTTTGAGGAAATTTTGAAGAATTTCCTAAGTCATCTCATTTATGAGATGAGCTACTAATGAATTTTGGGTTTTTTGTCCTTTGAAGGTTTCCCAAGTGAAAAAATCTTGTGTCCATTGTGCTGATGTGATGAATGTTATTTTACTGCACTTGTCATTTGTTTAAGTTAATCTGCAAATTTTCTAAGTATTTATGCTAATTCTAAAATTCAACATGGTATCAAAGCTTAGCATGTAAAAACACAGTAAAGGGACATTGCTGTTGTTTAAGTAGATCTTGGAATAATATTTGTAGATATAACATTTGATGAAGTGGTAGAGATGGACACCAATGGTTTCAAACTGGAAGAGAAGCTCTATGGTCCAACCAACTTCAACTTGTGGAAAGCCAGGTTGACAACCATTTTATATGAGAATGACTTGGATGACATTGTTCTTAATGTCATTGAAGAGCCTACAACAAATGTTGGTATACTTGCTTACAAGAGGATAAAAGAATCATCTATGATTCTATCAGAGAGTCAGTGATGCCCAACATCACATTTTTGAAGACTAATAAAGAATGCTTTGATACTTTGGTCAAGCTATATGAAAAGAAGGCTTCCAGTTAGAAGAGAGTCTTGAAGAAAAGGCTCTGAACTTTGAAGCTGAACAAAGATGAAATTGTTGGTTCCTTCTTCACGAAGATTGCATGGGTAAGAGATCAACTCATTGCTATTGATATTACTATTTATGATCATGACCTTGTGCAAATAGTGGTTGATGGTCTCCCAATCTCTTGGGAAACTTTCATGCCATCCGTCTATGGATGAGAGAATCAACCAACCTTTGAAAGGATTTGACATGATTGCATAGAAGAATAAGGAAGGAACTCTTGGAAGGTGATCAAGGATGACAACCTTGCACTTGCAACAAAGACAAAGAAATTCAAGAAGCCTTTCCCTCAGTAAAAAAACAGAAATAAAACTCAAGGTAAGTTTTTTGACATGTCAAAAGTGGAATGTTATAGTTGCCACAAGTTTGGACATTTTGCTAGAGACTGTAGGCAGAACAAGAAGAAACCCAAGCAAAGGTTTCAAGCATCTGCTGCAAAAGCAGAAGAAGAAGAAGAAGAAGAAGAAGAAGAAGAAGAAGAAGAAGGTGAAGAACCAAAGAAGAATAAGAAGAAAACCAATGCTAACAAGGATGAAGAGCCTAAAAGAGAGTACTACTTGATTTCTACTCTAATTGGTTCTTTCTCATATTGCTCCACTTCTTGGTTGGTGGATAGAGGTGCCTCTAGGAACAAGTACAGGTAACCGTAGAACTCTCACCAATTACAAAAAGAAGAAGTTCACCTCTTAGGTAGGAACTTGGAGATGACTCCACTTACAAGATTGAAGGAGTTGGCTCAACTTCACTTCAACTTGACTCAGGTATGGTTCTTCATATTGATGATATTCTTTATGTTCCTGGTTTAAAGAAGAATCTTTTATCTGTTGTTGGTTTAGAAGACCAAGGCTACAGAGTCCTCTTCATGGACAAGAAGGTATTTTTATGGGCAAAAGACACAGATCTAAACTCAGCAGTACATATTGGGTTTCAATAGGGAGGTCGTTACACGGATTTTGAGGATTCTACTCATGCAGTTGATCCATATGAATTGTGGTATAGAAGGTTTGAACACCTTCACTACACAACACTTCCAGGCTTACAAAAGATAGTCAGCGGAGATGTGGTCTTCCATGAGAAAGTTGTGTTTCAAACACAAGAGCTTTCAAAGGAAGATGAAGTACCTCCACTAGAGTTTCCAATTTCAGAAACTCAGAGGGAGGAAGAGGAATTTGAGGATCAAATTCTAGATGACACTGAAAATCCATCAGAAGAACTAGTTGAAGTTCCTCCTTACAAAAGGAGATCAACTTGGTACCAAGAAAGCAAGAAGCTTAAAGATCCTCCCGAGACTTTCAGAGAAAGACCACAAAAGTACTCAAGTCGTATGAGTCAACTTGACAGTACAAAACCTCCATCATATGAAGAAGCAACAAGTCAACTGATTGATGCCATGATTGAAGAGTACAGTTCAATCATGAAGAATAATGTGTGAGAAGTTGTTCCTGGAACAAAAGGAAATTCAGTAATGACAATTGCTCCTATTTCCAGGTATACTACCTTTAAAACCATCATTTCACTTGTTGCATTATTCGAATGGAAGCTACATCAGATAGATGTAAAGAAAATCTTCCTCAATGGTAAGATTGAGGTGGAAGCTCATGTTGAACAACCTGAAGGCTTTGTGAAGAGAGACTTGTATGCTCCAAGAGTTTGGTATGTGAGGATGGATGGATTTATCCATGACTTGGGGTTTTCCAAAAGTACAACTAAGTCTAACTTGTACTTTGAGGTTGTTCATAATCATGTCTTGATACTTGTTCTACATACAGATTACTTGTTCCTTATAGGTGTTGAATAATTGATAGAACAGTGTAAGAGGGAGCTTCCCTATGAATTTGAGATGAAAGATATTGAATTAATGCATTACTTCCTTGGCTTAGAAGTATGGAAAAATCCAGGCAAGATCTTCCTGGCACAAGGAAAGTATGCAGTGGACATCTTGCAGATATTTGGGATTCAGGATTGTAAGTCTATGGGCATACCCATGACTACCAACTTTACAAAGTTGGGTGACTCAGCTACTAGTTCACAGAGTATAGACTCTACTTTGTATAGAAAACTTTTTGGATCCTGGATGTATCTCATACATAAGAGACCAGACATAGAGAATGATCTAAGTTAGTTCATGTCCAACACCTATGGGCTCATGATTACTTCCAGAAGTGGAGTAATGTTATCTAGATTTGCTGATTCTGAATGGGTTGGCAATGCAGTAAACCAGAAAAGTACCTCTGATTACTACTTTTGTATGAGATCTCCAGTGATCTCTTGGGCCAACAAGAAGCAGGATTCCATAACTCAGAGTTCAGCTGAGGCAGAGTATATTGTTGCAAGTGATGCCTGCAAGGAAGTAGTTTGGCTCAGAAAATTGATATCTGATCTATTCAGGGGAAAGCTTGACTCAACAATCATCCATTGTGATAATCAGAGTGGCATAAATATTTCGAAGAACCCAGTGTTTCATGATAGATAAAAAAACAGGGAAATTAGGCATCATTTCTATTATAGCGGATTTCACCACTCTAGGTGAATCACACATTGTATGGCCTTCCCCTGTCCTGCTGCAGACCCATTAGCCCCTATGGACCACTTTTTGTCTTTTGATGTTTCCTTGATCATCCCTACAAACATATGAAAAATGATATATGCGGCTTTTAACCCGATAACCACGTACATACGTGGGTTTGACCCATATAACCGCATACATCGGGATGTGTGCATAATCCAAATCCTTTTGGAGTTTTTCTTAACATGGATCCGATTCATTTGACTCCTGGCCTTCCATATGCCTTGAGATCACTCGGATTCGACCTTTCAGTATCCCTTTGAAAGCTATATAAGGAACCCCTTGGTACATTGAAAGCATAAGAGAGAATTGAGAGCAAAGAAATTATAGCCCATTGTTGCCAAAACTTATGCTTGAGTCTACATCCCTTTGTCCCTTGGAGCACTTTTGTGTTCTTCCCAAGCTTGCCTTTTGCTTGTGAGCTTGCTATCGAGAGATGGAGGATTGAAGTGGTGGAGGCCCAAGTGGGGGATTCAACTTCTCTGGTTCACAGATGTGCTGTCAGAGGTTGTATATATCTTGTAATCTCTGATTTATATTAATAGAAATATCTTTTCCTGTCCAATGATGTGTATTTGAATGAATATTTTATCCATGGGAATATGTCAAATGCTTTTACATTATTGATTATATATGCTAGAATAGATATAACACCATGATATATAGTATGCTTGTATTATTTACTTGTTGTTGAGGAAGTAATATAGCAATTCAAGCTAAAGATTGGAAAGCTCAATGGGGATCTACTTCAACCGTCCGGAATAAGGTACGAGGTCTGATCCTTTAGTGTTAGACATTTAATTTCTATTGCATATTGGGAAAGATTGATTTCTCGAGTCAAGCTGTCTATTGTGGTACCCCAAGCCATAGGAATTTCTCTCCATAACAGAATTGGTGACTCCGCTGGGGAGTTCCTAGTAGTTGTCCTTTAGGGGTTGATTTCTCAGCATTCAATGTATTTGAATTGCTCTTTCTCTCTTGTTTCTATGTCAGGTATGGGGGCATGTATGCCTAGTAGAGTCTGATTGGTGTGAAGTCTGTATCAGCCTGTCTGTTTGCCTTAATTTGTGCATCTTTTTCTTCCTGTACACGGGTTTTTGACTTACAGTTGCGTATACACGCAGTTTCCTCTGCGATTTCAGCGTATACACACAGGTTTACTGCGAACAGTCGTGTATACCCTTGTTTTTTCATTTTTGGGGAAGATAATTGGTTGCTGGGTGAATTCTAATACTTGATGAGTCTCCTTTGGCATTGCCTGAGTCTATCTAGACCTCTGTTTCTGACCAGAAACATTTTTTTTTAGCCAATTTTTTTTTTTTTTTAGGAAAGTTCTTGTCATGGCATTTTCGATTTTTTGTTTGAGATTAGTGCATTAGAATTCTTTTACCTTAGTTATTTTCTTGAATGTTTTTTATGTGTGCTTGCAGAGTCTAAGGGTGTTAGAATCATTCTTTTGCTTTTTGCATCTCTTTTATTTTCAAAAAATCCAAAAACATTTGCTTATCATCATGCATTGCATTTTGCACTTTGCATTGTACTT
>LPNX010563966.1:587102-604339 GCA_001517045.1 Pseudotsuga menziesii
ATTTGGGGGCTCTTTCGAGAGTTTTGGGCTTTGCTACCCTGCCCATATGGTCAATCCCACCTGTGACTGTTCACCTAAGCATTGATTATATTGAGGTGACCTTAGTGGCCTTACCTAGGATATCGAAGGGGTACTTGTAGAGGTTATTCTGCGGGTGTCCCAGCCAGGTTGGGGTCGGACAGCACAGTCGCTTTATGCGTTGAAGCTGAGGGCCACAATAATTGGTTACGTACCTCCACTTGTTGTGTATGGGAGTCTCAAGCCTCTCCTAGGTGAGACATACCTGCTTCATTCGGGAGCTCACTTATCTATCCCTTGTTTTCTTGCATTTGGCTTTAGATTTTTTTAGTGATTGCTCTGTGCATGCTAGTTGGCCTAGGGTTTACGTAAATAGAGAGTCTTTGCTTTTTTTTTAGTCATTGTGGATTCGGGTGCAGTTCCGCTCCATTCTCGTGGTTTAGCAGGACTTCCACCTTCTACTTATCCTCCTCCTTTGGGAGAGGGACCTAGACAGTCCAGGCAGACTATGTCACACATTGATTCACACACCATGGGAGATTCTTCAAAGGGTATTCCTGAACCACCTCCTCCCATTCGTGTAGACGATGGGGAATTTACTCCTACTTACGATCCTTCACCCAAATTAGCTGAGTTTGGTCCTATGATTTCTGAGATAGGAGCCATGCATGATAGATCTACTCACTCTAGGACTGATTCCCCTTTGACGCATTACCGGTATGGCATGCCGGAGGACACCGAGACTCACTTTGAACCCGCCACTACTAGCTATGGTAGTTATGGTATGGATGGTTTTCCTATGCATGATTTGACATTTCATGTCGAATCCGACTTTGAGCCTAGCACTATGCCTAGGGGCAATCCCATTCCTTACCTTGCGGAGAGGTTTGGGAGCACTAGTCACATTGCACCTTCTGTCCCAATGGTGGAAGCTACATCGTATATCCCTCCTAGCTCTAGGGTTAGCAATCCGATTAGGATACCAGACCAGAGACGAGTGACGGTAGGCGGTAGTACATATCTTATTACTCAGATTCCTTTTTCCTCAGTTCCTAGTTCTTCAAATGTACATCCTCCACCTTATTCACGTGGTCCTTCAAGTTGGCACATGGCTACGAGTCAGGTCCGTACTACAGTTACTAGACCAATTGTGTCTCAAGTTTACATACCACCCATTGTTTCGGGAGGTCATGTTCATGATTCTAGAGGTCATATTACTACTTCCATGGCATATATCCCTACTTTAGGTATGTATATTCCTACTTCCAGAGCGTATATTCCTACCTACAGAGTGTCTCATGGGGCATCGCAAACGATGACCTATGGACCTTATTATGGGACGTAGTATGGACAGGTTTATTCACCTTATGGAGGCGGGTATCAACAACTTTCTTACCTCCTAATTACGGCTTTGTTGCTCCTACTAGTCAAGGTCCACCTCATTATGGTGCTTCCACGCCACCCTATACGGGTCATATGGGAGGAGGTCACTATGGCCAAGGACATGGTGGTAATCAATCCTATATGAACCAGGGAGCGGTCCATAGACCTCAGCATCCTAGGCACCCTTTCCTCATGATGCTCAATCTTCCTGACTTATCGAGACTTACGAACGATCCTATGGCCCATGACCCGGCTTGGCCGGCTGTCCCTACCAAGCTTCCTTCGGACATACCTAAGTTTGAAGGCAAACCGTGAGAGGATCTGAGCGAACACGTTACTACGTTTCACCTATGGTGCTCTTTGAATTCATTACATCAAGACTCAGTCTGCTTGAGACTATTTCAATGCACCCTCACAGGTCCTGCTATGAAATGGTATATAGAGTTACCTAGGGGCGCTTTTAATTTGTTCGACGACCTTGCGATGACTTTTCTTAATCACTTCCAGCTACCAGTGCGCTATGATGTTGGTACAGAAATATTGTCGACATTTCGGCAAGATAAAGCCACCCATATTTTTGATCATATTCAGGAGTGGCGTAGATGGAACAGATTAATTAAAGCCTTTATACCGCTGGAGTTCCTTCTCGAGTGGTTCCTCAAATCGTTATTGCCATATATAGCGAAGGATGTTTCCACATCCGGAGTGCAGAATGAGGAACAAGTGATTTTTAGGGCACAGGAACTGGACTTGATCTATGCTCAGTCCAATTTGTTGTATGAGATTATTCCCAACGCCCCTTGTTCCAGTTTCGATCCCAAGGTCAAACCTGGACCACATGCCGATGGCATTGTGGGTTGTGCAAGTGCGAAACCTGCGGATTCGGTTGCAAAACAAGTTGGTTAGTTATCAAGCAACCAATCTTCTTCAGGACAAGCTACGGCTTCGTCTCAACCAGCCCAAACGGTGAATGTACTTTATGTGCAATCATCGGACCAGAAGGGTAACTAGCAGCTTGGATGGAATAGAAAAAAGGGTAAGAATAATAATTGAAAGGGTGGGAATAAGAATGAGAATGCTAACAATAGTGACAAGAACGGTAGAAATGATGGGGGGGACAAGCAAGCTAAACGTAAGGTTAAGTTCCCTTGCAAGTTATGTAAGGAAGATCACCTCACTTACTTGTGCCCTCAGATTGTTGAAGCTTCAAGATTCTTAGCACAAGGCCTAGCTGTGCTAATGAACCCTTTACCGCATAACCAGAATATGAACTCGAAGTCCCATGACCAGTATAGTGAGAATGATACACTAGAGACTAGTGCTCATGGGTGGATTAACATGGTCCGTGCCACCAAGGTTGTGACTCGTGAGAAAGATTATAGTTTGTCACAACCCAACCCAGGCAAAGAACCTGATCCACCAGGGTCCCCTTTGTGTATTGAGAAACCTGCGGATAAACCTGAGGCTGCACCTCGCATTCCTAAGGGAGTCCTTAAGCGTTCAGGGAATAATCCAAATGCCCGAGCCGCCCAGAATTATTCACTTGTCGAGGATTTGGGCCACACTCCTTATGCGATGTCTGCATTGGAAGTGCTTTAGAGTTGTCCTTTGCAAAGGAAGGCGTTGCTTTCTGCCCTTGGTGTGAATGGAGATGATTCTTCCTCGGTGATCAAATTTGAAACCGTAGGACTGCAGCCTCGCTTGCCCTACTATGTGTCTCTTTTGGTGCATGTAGAATGTCTTTATATGATTGTCAAGCGTACTCTGATTGACGAGGGCCCTGCGGCTTCTGTGATGTCTTTGTCCTGTTGGAAGGGTCTGGGTTCTCATGAGCTATCTAAATCAGTGACTATGTTAACTGCGTTTGATGGGAGATCTTTTAGGCCACACGGCATCCTTCCTTCCCTTAAAGTTCGTTTGGGAGGGAAGATCGTTGCGATAGAGGTTGAGGTGGTTGATGCGCCCCTTGACTAGAATCTCTTGCTGGGTAGGAATTGGATGTATAGTATGCAATCCGTTGCTTCTTCCTTGTTCTACATTGTATGCTTTCCACATAATGGGAAGATTGTAATGATTTATCAAATGGCATTCAAGAATCCATCTGTTACCGCATCTTCGAGAGCTACGATCCCGATCGTTGAGCACTCTCAACCGGCAACTAGGAGTGTGGGTGTAGACATGTATCCATCCCTTATGGGAAGCTTTAGTTGTCCTGCACCGATCCTCATGATAGGATCTTGTTCCAATGAGGATTTGACTTCTACAACCTCTGTGTCTTTTCGCACGACCCATATGGAAGATCCTTGGATTCTTCCTACACTGAGTACTTCAAGTGAGCTCGTCGAGACGAGCGTGCCATTTCCTGTAGCTATGATTGCTTATCAAGCTAATCTCAAGAGTGTTGCAGAGCCTTGTTCTTCCTCCTCGCAGACGGAAGAGGAAGACCCCTATGTGCTGTCAGCATGGGCAGTACAGTCTTCTCATGCCCATGACTACCTTGATATGGTTTTCCCTTTAGATGAAGCGATTATCGAGGCTATGTCGGGAGTTGAGTTACCATGGGAGGAAATTCATCATAGATCATACTTCCTTCCACCACTTGACTGTTTGGAGCATGAGGATTATAGGGAGATTCTTAGTCAGAAAGTTGGTAGGCCTATGGTTCCATTAAGCTCTCCTGGTCCGATGGTTGATGGAAACATGGTGAACATATCGGCAATGATTCCTATCAACATTTCTCGCAATCCTGGCACCATTGAGAATGTCTATATTGGGGCGGAATGTTCCCATGCTGAGATTCTGGAATATACCGAGCTATTCAAGGAATTTTGTGATATTTTTTCTTGGTCTTATGACGAGATGCCAGGAATTGACCCTCGGATTGTCAAACATGATATTAAGACTTACCCCAATGCTAAGCCTGTTCGACAACATTTATGCACCGTGAATCCTAGGAAAGTACCCACCATTAAGGCAGAGATAGAGAAGCTGTTGAAAGCCGGTTTCATCTATCCCATTCCCTTGATGGAGTGGGTTTCAAACCCCATTCCAGTGGATAAGAAGCAGGGAGCGATCCACATATGCACTAATTTCCATGATTTGAATCGTGCCTGTCCTAAGGATAAATTCCCCACACCATTTATAGATCAGATTTTGGATGAGTGTGCGGGTAGCGAGGTGTTTTCCTTTATGGACGGCTTTTCCAGGTATAATCAGATTCAGATTAAACCTGAGGACCAACACAAGACCACATTTATTTGTCCTTGGGGAACATTTTCATTTCAGAAAATGCCTTTCGGCCTTAAAAACGCCGGAGCTACATTTCAGCAGGTGATGACGTTGATTTTCCACGATCTCAAGTCTATTATTGAAGTATTTTTGGATGACCTTGTTGCTCATTCTCGTATGAGAATGCATCATCCCTATCACTTGATATTGGTATTCAAAATATGCTGGCATTATTCAGTTAGATTAAATCCTCATAAGTACATATTTTGTGTGAAGTCAGGTCGTTTGTTAGGATTCATCGTTTCAAAAGAGGGTATAAGAGTCGACCCTTTGAAGGTTAAGGTAATACTTCAGTTGTCTCCCCCGAAGAATATTCATCATCTTCAGTGTTTGCAAGGTATGGAAAACTTCTTACGAATATTTTTTGTCAACTTTGCTAATTTGACTAGAGGCTTCATGCATCTCTTGAAGAAGGATACTCCCTTTGAATGGGATGAGCGAGCACAGGAGTCCTTCGATGCACTTAAGCGAGCCCTAGCATCGGCCTCAGTGATTAGTCCTCCGGATTATAGCCATGATTTTCTATTATATGTGGCCACGTCTTTAGAGATGATTGGTATGGTTTTCGTTCAAGAGGATGAGGAGCTCCAAGAGCATGTCATATATTATCTGAGTTGAAACCTTATTGATGCAGAGATTCGTTATCCCCATGTCGAGAAGCTTTCTTTAGCTACCGTACATGCGGTTCAGCGTTTGAGAAATTATATTCTCCTTTTCCAGACCTTGGTTGTGGCCCATGTCAATCCATTTCAGTTCCTCCTCACACGAAGGATGATTGGGGGAAAATATAATAAATGGATTGTCATTCTGCAAGAGTTTGATCTCGAGTTTGTTTCGACGAAATCGAAGAAATATTTAATCTTTGCAGAGCTTATATCAGATTTTTTGAGTGAGGCCAAGGATTTGGTTTGTGAAGATACGTTTGTCGATGAACACATCTTCTTAATCTCAATGTCTGACCCATGGTATGGAGATATCATAGTATATCTGCAAACACAGAGGACCCCTACTCACCTCTCGCGAGATGAACGACGACGATTACGTCACTTCTCTAAGAACTACCTTATAGTGGACAATACTTTGTACCATCGTGGGGTAGATTCCATTTTACAACATTGTTTAACTCATGACGAGGCTGAGGTTGTGCCGAATGATTTCCACGAAGGGGCGTGTGGTGGTCATTTATCTGGGCTTTCTACAGCTCAAAATATTTTGAGAGCAGGTTATTTCTGGCCGTTGATCTTTAAAGATTGTGTTGATGTGGTCAAGAGGTGCCACCATTTCCAGGTGTTCACACATAATATGCACTCGAAACCTGCCCCGTTACATCCTATTATCACCATCGGTCCCTTCACTAAGTGGGGGCTCGATTTTATGGATTGCAACCCAGCTTCGGCTGGGGGGCACCATCATATTCTAGTGGCTATTGATTATTTCATGAAATGGGATAAGGCTATGCCTACACTAAAATATGACGGTGAGACAGCCGCTCACTTTGTATTCAACAAAATCATTACTTGGTTCAGGATTTCGAAAGAGCTTGTCATTGACCATGGCTCGCACTTTCAGAACTGTATGATGGAAGAATTGGCATCCAGGTTAGGGTATAAGCAAGAGCACTCCTCTTCTTACTATCCTCTGGCGAATGGATAGGTAGACGCAGTGAATAAATCACTCAAATCCATTCTCCAATGAACCATCACACAAAGCAAGACAAATTGGCATATTATGTTATATCCTGCTTTGTGGGCATATCGAACCGCGGTTAAGACTGCCACTGGTTTTTCTCCATATCAGCTTGTACATGGAGTGGAGTCAATATTATCGATTGAATGCGAGATTCCTTCGTTGAAGCTAGCTGTGGAACTCTTACTAGACACTTCACCTTTGGAGGAGCATTTGGTTCACCTTGAGCAACTTGATGAGCAGCGTCGGGATGCCTTGGTGGCTCTAGAGATTAATAAACGTCGCGTTAAGGTTCAGTATGATAAGTCTATCCATCCAAGAGTGTTTAGTGAAGGAGACTTGGTCCTCTTGTGGGATCAACCGAAAGAACCCTTGGGGGTAGGGAAATTCAATCCTATGCGGCGTGGTCCTTACGTGGTCAAGCGTGTCTTAGAGAAGGGTGCTTATGATTTAGTTGATTACGAAGGCACAACTTTGGCGGAGCCTAGAAATGGGCTCTATCTCAAAAAATACTATGCATGATCTTTAGCCAAGGCTGTTTGTTGTATATTATTGTACAGCTTTTGCATAGTTAGGTCTTTTTTATCATGATCAGGTTGGTGATTAGTTTCCGTTTCTTTTGGCAGATGTCAATGTAATCTTCCACCTACATAGGATTTGCAGATGGTGCAAGCTGTCACACTCAACACTCAGCCTCTGCTGCTTGGGTGATTTATACTCCTATGGGTCAAGTACTGTCTTCAGGAGGTGTATGTCTATGACCATCTTCCAACAATGTTGTTGAATATAGCGCCGTTATTGAGCTTCTACGGGATGCCATTCTACATGGTATTCTATCTCTTGAGGTACATCTTGATTTAGAGTTAGTAGTGTCATAGCTCAATGGTTTGTACCATGTTAGAGATTTGACGTTATTGAGAAGGTTCTTACGTGTGAGATTGTTAGAACGACAACTTGATAGTATAACATATATACACATTCCAAGAAATAATAATCAAGTTGCTGACTCATATGCTAACTACGTGTTAGATTGGCATTTGTCTCATTCATAATAAATTAATCATAAACACACATTTACACATGTAAATAAATAAATCAATCACCATAAAACGTTTTATATATATCAAAAATGTAGTAATACATAATGTCATATACAAAAGTGGATATTTCAACGCTTCCATCCTATAGTACACAGTATTACAAAGCATATACACTCCCAGGTGTCTAATACTATGGAGGAGGAGGAGGGTTGTGATCATGGAACGTCACTACGGCTCTAGCTAGCCGTCGCAATAAACGCACCCATGCGCGTGGTACACCCACCACCTGCCGCTGCATGGCCTCAGGCAAGTCCTTGACTTGCGCCATGGGAACTCTATGAGTCAGTCTCACAAAGTTGGTATGAATGCTCTGGAGCATTCTCTCCACATCCACACCCATGATGTCATCTCCTCTTCCCCTCCGTCTATGACGAGGGAAGCCCTCTGGTCCTCATGGTCCCACATCTGCACATGAATGGTAGATGTCACTATGTATTGTCACGCAAAAACATGTCTTTTTGATTTCACATAATCAAGAAAATACAAAAAAATTAAATAACTCAAAAATTTTAAAAAGACTGAGAGTCGAGATTCGGTACCTATCTCACCATATGCCGATCTTGGTGGCAATGGCATGTCCGGATCCCCCCAGAAGTCTATCCCTGGATAGGGGTATTCATCTATGGCGACTATCTATCATCGCCACCATGGAAAGAAGTCAGTTGGATATGGGTTGGCCACCCTACCACCCCCCAGTCTATGCATAGCATCTGCCCAATGCCGTTGGGCCGGATATCGAACCCCATGGAGAGGAATGTTCACTCTAGGGCTCAATCCTGGAACACACTCGAAGAAAAACATGCTCAGAATACTGCTGAACCCAAATTTCCGTATCCTTCCTGCATGACACTCACTGAGATGGTGTTTCATGTTGCTCAGTAGTGTAGTACTCCAGTCATATATGGTCGGTCTCATACACTCCACCGCATAGAACATCAGTGGCCGCAAGGCCTGATGGAGTGATGCTAAGCCTGCTATCCTGCCCAGAGTTAGTAATATGGCCTTTAGGCCCAACACTCGTATAGCATTGGTGGGGACTTGACTCCCCACCTTCTCCGTATCTGGGTAGCAATACACAGCTATGTACTCATCGATAGTAAGGCCACCTCTTGGCCCACCTCGGGAATGAATGTTCACTACCTCCCCTCATCTAGATAGACCTGTGATAAAGTATATGTCCTCCACCTCTATGGTGAGGGACATCCCATCTATACGGAAGGACTTTGAGTCTGGATCCCAATAGTCTACCAGCATCTATAGAAGTCTTGGTTTGGCCCTCAAACCACCAAGACACCAAAACTTGTAGAGTCCGCATGCATGTAATGCTTGTTGAGCCCTTAAGTCGGACCTTACTGCTTCCTTTACTTCACCATGCTTGCGCTCTCTCCACTCTAGCACCATCCTGCAAGAGAATTTGCAAAATTGCCCATTATATTCTTGTAAAATCACATTCGCGGCCTCATACGTGACTATTTTGCAAATAGCCACGTATGTACGCAGTTTCTAGTCCCGTTTCTATGTATAGCCAGCCCTATATGCAGAAAAAGCTTCGATATCCACGTGGGCCACAATGCTCATGTAGAGATGGCCTTAAAAACCTAATTTGAACATGAAAACTTACAAAAATTATATCCAATTACAAGCTAAGAGCATGAGTAAATACCTGGAAGAAACGGTTGTGAATTCTGCCGGCTGGATCTCCTGGAATTTGCAGTTGAAAATCAGAGCTCCAATGGGTAAAAGTTTCAAATGATTTATATTTTTTACTATTTATAGAAAAATTTTCAAATATTTGAAAATTTTTACCCCCTTTCCTATAGTTTCGACATTTTCTAACCATTTTGGACCATTTTTGACATAATTGGTGATGTAGAAGACCTTTTTCAGTGCCATTTCAGCCATTGGATTGACCCATTCGTGCCAATCTTAGGTATCATGTCTAAACTGGCGTATAGGTTAGGTTCACCACCATTTTCATTTTGCATGACCTTATGACCATATTATCATGTCCTTAGGTATGAACCCACTCTATTATGTCACAGAACCTTCTTGCTGCTTTAGAAGTGGCATGATACGATTGGTAGAGCTTCACCATACATGGGTACCCTAGTTAGCGCCTTATTTTTAGTTGGTGCCCATGACGACATTTTTTCCTTTAGGGTGTGGGAGTCCGTTGTATAGTACCTCCATGACATTTTGCAAGAGCCTCATACTCCTCTTGATCTTATGCTAGCATATTTCCCTCAGGACTCCCTTATGTCAAGTTGTGAATGCATTATCATGAGCTTTGCCTGCCTTATTGAGCTTTATGCCAGCGCCCCTAACATTGCGTTTAAGCCATATAGCCTGAGCTTGTCTCATGTCTAGCCATGCAAAGCCATTTTTTATATCCTTCACAGCTTGATTCCCTTTTTACCGGGAGGGGATTTTCCCCCGAGTGTCGATATCCTACACATGTATCCTTGCATTGAGCATAGATATGTTCCACTGCTTGGAACTAGTTTGTTTTCCCTTATGACATTCGTCTCCTCCTAGTTTGTAACTATAAAGCTAGTTTATTATTTTTTCAAGCTTTTCAAATAACTGAAAAAGTCCAAAAAAATCAAAAAACCAAAAATCCGGACAAGGAAAGATGTTATCTTTGGTAGCTGTTGAGTCGTGTCGCCTTCGAACAGAGCATTGTATATCACATCCATTGGTTGGGTTATAGTTTGACTTTAGGATCTGTACTCGTTTATCTGAGTTTATCTCCACCGACTGGTTAAGCTTCTAGTCCCTATGGAGCCTCTGTTGATGCCTCCTGTGTCATAGAGATGTCCCAGTTTGTATTTCAATTTTATGCTGCCTTCATTCAGTCACCATATGCCATTATGCTCTTGTTCGAAGGAAGTTGAAACTTGAGTCAGCCATTCCTCAGTTATCTTGACTTTGCATGTCGGCCATTCCCAGTACAGTTACTGGTTCGTGCACCTTATGATCGAGTCCTTCCACATTATACAGCTTTGCTGAGTACCTCGTGTTGGATGATGTGGGATGCCTTAATGCCCTCCTTCCAACGGATTTCATCCCATCGACTTCAGATCATTTATTCTGGGATTGGAATCTAGATTCATTTTGAGTGCCTTGAGACTTGCAATCATCACTGGTAGGTTCTCTCACCAACGACGGTTTCTTGGGAATACATCAATGTCCCCTGATCAATGGATTCTCTCAAGTGTTTGACCTCAACACATTTATTCACACTTGTTAGTTTGCACTCTAGTACCTTGATTCCCATTTTCATTATCGGTGGGTGATCTCGCATCTGTTAACGGTATACATTAATGACCAGTAATCAGACGATGGACTACTATGTTCGACCTCGACACCTCTATTCGCATAGTAGGACATGTACTCGTAGCAGTTTGTGTAGAAGACCTTCTAGATTGGTGGCATTTCTTATATGCTACCTCCTTGATCGTGCCAGTGTTCATGAGATTTCAGCTCTCGTGACTTGATTCCAGTATATGTCAGATATTTCCAGCCACTATGAAGATCTTGATCTATTATATATCTTCATCCATTTTGGAGATCATGGTCCTTTGTATATATTTGTCATGGAGATTCTGATCTATGTATATTGTACGTGGCAATGACCACATATGTGACATCGTGTATTATGCCTATTCATGGCCATTGTACTCTTATGTATCCAGGACTGCTATATGTACTTGCAGTTATATGGAGAGTTGTATTATTGTACTATGTTGATTGGGTGGCTGGTCTTCCATTTGGGATCCTTCATCACTCCACTTCTGGGATGGACTTATAATGTATTTCGGCCATCGTATAACCCCTCTGACCTCACACAATAGGGGGCATCTGTTATAGCGGATTTCACCACTCTAGGTGAATCACACATTGTATGGCCTTCCCCTGTCCCTCTGTAGACCCATTAGCCCCTATGGACCACTTTTTGTCTTTTGATGTTCCCTTGATCATCCCTACAAACATATGAAAAATGATATACACGGCTTTTAACCCAATAACCACGTACATACGCGGGTTTGACCCATATAACCGCATACATCGAGATGTGTGCATAATCCAAATCCTTTTGGAGTTTTCCTTGACATGGATCCAAATCATTTGACTCCTAGCCTTCCATATGCCTTGAGATCACTCGGATTCGACATTTCAGTATCCCTTTGAAATCTATATAAGGAACCCCTTGGTACATTGAAAGCATAAGAGAGAATTGAGAGCAAAGAAATTATAGTCCATTGTTGCCGAAACTTATGCTTGAGTCTGCATCCCTTTGTCCCTTGGAGCAATTTTTTGTTCTTCCCAAGCTTGCCTTTTGCTTGTGAGCTTGCTATTGAGAGATGGAGGATTGAAGTGGTGGAGGCCCAAGTGGGGGATTCAGTTTCTCCGGTTCGCAAACGTGCCGTCAAAGGTTGTATCTATCTTGTAATCTCTAATTTATATTAATATAAATATCTTTTCCTGTCCAATGATGTGTATTTGAATGAATATTTTATCCATGGTAATATGTCAAATGCTTTTACATTATTGATTATATATGCTAGAATAGATCTAACACCATGATATGTAGTATGCTTGTATTGTTTACTTGTTGTTGAGGAAGTAATATAGCAATTCAAGCTGAATATTGGGAATCTCAACGGGGATCTACTTCAACCATCCGGAATAAGGTACGAGGTCTGATCCTTTAGTGTTAGACATTTAATTTCTATTGCATATTGGGAAAGATTGCTTTCTGGAGTCAAGCTGTCTGTTGTGGTACCCCAAGCCATAGGAATTTCTCTCCGTAACAACTTCATCAGAGACGTGGTGCAAATAGGTGCTATGAAGTTGTAGTACATTCATACGGATGAATGGATTGTAGATATCTTGACCAAGCCTTTGTCAACATCAAAGTTCGTGTACTTTCATGACAAGCTTAGTATGGCAGAGAATGCCTCTCTCGCCGAGAGGGAGTGTTTATTTTTCTGAGTAGCATCGAGAGCCATTCTCTTAGAAGAATGGGGCCACCTAGTCTGGGATCACGGTGAAGAATCAACCCAGTGTTGAGTGAGCATTCTGTTGAATGGTAGATATATGGTCTAGGACCATGATATAGACCTAGCTCTACCCTAGGTAGACTCAACCGAGTGTTGAGTGACCATTCTGTTGAATGGTAGATATCTGGTCTGGGACCACGATATAGATCCAACTCTGCCCTGGGTAGAATTTACCCAATGTTGAGTGACCATTCTGTTGAATGGTAGACATCTAGTCCGGGACCACAATGTCGATCAGTCTAGTATTGGTAGACTCGGATAGTTTTGAGTATCCATTCTCTTGGAGAATGGAGGTACTTATTCTATTACCAGGAAGGCATTGCAAGCCCTAGATTGGGTCAAGGCATGTGTGGCAATCTGACCCTTGATCTATGGGATTTGTGTACTTCTTCAAGGATTAGCTACCCTTGGTTAAGTTACCCTAGTACTAGATCTAGGTGTCACACAGAGTGTGAGATAAAAGCATTAGTAACTCTCTTGGTTTATGATGATGTACTTTTAAAATAAAAAATACCACAGGTAATGACCACAGGGGAACTTGGAAAAAGGATAAAGTCAAAATTCAAAAATACATAAGGACTTTTTGGCTAAAGGTCAAAGTTACTAAAATGACCTTTTTGGTAAAAAGGTAAAAGTGAAATTAGGACAAGAATAAAATATTATTATTTTATCTTTCCTAATTTTGGCCCACTTACAGGTGAATGAAGACTATAAAAGAAGATCAAGTCTTCTCATTAACATACATTCAATTTTTCTCTCATGGGTGAAGCTGCCAATTTTTTCCTCATCTAGGGCATCCAAATAAGCTAACCCTCAGCTAGGGTTTCTTATCTTTTCTGTGTTAACGGTTTTACCAAACCCTCATCTTCATCCAAGTTTAGATCTAGGGCATCCACCTTCAAATCTTCATATCCAGGCAACCATTCTCCAAATTCAGGAAACCAAGTTCAGATCTATGGCAACCATCTTCAGATCTAGGCAGCCAAGTTGAGATTTAGGGTAGCCACCTTCAGATCTTTAGATCTAGGAAACCATTCTCCAGATCCGGGCAGCCACAATTCAGATCTGAGAAGCCACCTTCTTTTTGGGGCAGAAGCCGAGTTTAGGTCAAATTTGTGATTTTCGGGCAGATCTATGATTTTTGGGCAGATCTGATATTTTTTGACAGATCTGATGTTTTTGGGAAGATCTTATATTTTTGGACAAATTTGATATTTTTGGGAAGATCTGATATTTTTTAGCAGACTATTGTTTTGGACAGTATTGATCTTTTCTAGTTAGATCTGGAAGTTTCAGTTACTAGGGTTTGAAACCCTTGCTTTGATTTTTACTGAGAAAATCTTACTATAAATTGTGGTTTAACCTAGATTGGGGTTTGAGGAACTTTTTGAAGAATTTCCTAAGTCATCTCATTTATGAGATGAGCTACTAATGCTTTTTTGGGTTTTTGTCCTTTGAAGGTTTCCCAAGTGAAAAACTCTTGTGTCCATTGTGCTGATGTGATGAATGTTATTTTACTACACTTGTCATTTGTTTAAGTTAATCTGCAAATTTTTTAAGTATTTATGGTAATGCTAAAATTCAACATGAAAGACTCATAGTCACACTAAGCAAGAGAACATAGTCACGCTGGCAAGGACACACAGTCACACTGAGCAAGAGAACATAATCACACTAGCAGGGACATAGTCATGTTGAGCAAGGACACACAGTCACGCTGAGTAGGTGGAACACTGCAACGTTGGTAGGGACACACAGTCACATTGAGCATGGACACATAGTCATGCTGAGCAGGGACACACAATCACACTGGCAGGAAAGAGACATGGTCACGCTAGGAACACAGTCACACTAAGCATGGACACAGTCACATTGAGCATGGACACACAGTCACACTGAGCATGGAAACACAATCACATTGAGCAGGAAAGAGACATAGTCATTCTAAGCATGGACACACAATCACACTAACAAGAAAGAGACACAGTCATGTTGGGCACACAGTCACGCTGAGTAGGAAAGAGACATGGTCACGTAGGGTACACAGTCATGTTGAGCATGGAGATGGAGTCATGCTGAGCAGGAAAGAGACACGGTCATGCTAAACATGGAAACATAGTCATGTTGAGCAAGAAAGAGACAATGTCAAGTTGAGCACACAGTCACTCTGACCTTGGACACACAGTCACATTGCGCAGGAAAGAGACATGGTCACAGTGGGAACACTGTCACATTGTACCCTCAATGTTGAACAAGCAGCTAGCTGTAAAGGTAGACGAGGAATCAGATCAAGATGCCAAGTTCTAATGAAAATTTTAAATTTATAAACTTGACAAACCTTAAGATAGGGTACCAATGGTCCAAAGGTAAAATAAATAAATAAAACATAAAATAAAATGCTACAAAATAAAACCAGGAAAAATGGTCCGATGGTCTTATAAAATAAAACCATAAAATAAAATGGTCCAATGATATTATAAAACAAAACTAAGTTGCATGAAATAGGGACGAAACGAGGAAACGTTGGAAACACAACCCCCCCAAATTTTGGAAATGGGGAAACATGATATATATATGAGCAAGGACAAAATTATTATAAAACATAAACCATAAATTATTAATTACATTAAGCTATAAGCAACATTGCCAATGATAAATGATAAATGCTACATATAAAATTTAAATCATACATGTAACATTACATCTCATGGACCCAAGTCTATCTCATTTCATTCATGTAAGTAGTAATATCCAAAAACAACCTTTGTAAACAAAGATATATAGTATATATCCAAAATTAGACTTTACGTATGAGGCTACAAGTACAATGTATCAAACTATGAACAATGAACATACTAACATAGAAATAAAAGTAAAGCATGGGCTCAGACTAATTATCATCCTCATCTTCATAGTCTTCCTTAAAAATAGAACAGGAAGCACACTCAACAACAAATGTAAAGTGGAAGAAGTATTTCCGATTCCACTTCTAGGTTCCTCAATACTTAGTGTAGAAAGAGAGAGGCCAAAGTCAGTAATTTTTTCCTCGACATCCCAATCTGCATAAGGCCCACTACTATATTTTGGGCCTTGAGTGCTCAAGTTGCTTGTGTGAGGAGAGAATGAATCCTATGTTCTCCTTTATAACTTTCTTCAATCTAATTAGAAACATCTAGAATTAAATTTTATTTTAAAATTTTAAGTATTAACCGTTAATTACTGAAATTCGTGGGAAGAAAGAAACTTTACTGGCCAATTTTTTAAGTGCTAGGCTTTTATTTGATGGGAAACACCTCGTACATGAGAGGAAACATGTTTCTGTCCATACAGATGAGTTTCTTGTACATGAAACATGTTTTTTACAGATGGAAATGAGTTTCTGTGAATTACCATATGCATTTTCGAGTTTTCGCAAGTTTCCAAGGGTGAAACGGGTGCCAGACCCAATTTTCCTGCAGCTTAGAAATAAAACCATACAATAAAAGTTGACTTAGGATAGTCTACCAATGGTCCAAAAATAAAAACTATAAAGTAAAAGTCATCATACCAAAGGTACACACAATAAGAGTGCCAAGACCAAGTAAGATAAAGGACCATAAGTCAACCAAAGGGGGTCACAATAAGACAACCCTCATACCCACAAGATCAAGGTGTACCATAAAGGTGGACAAACAACTTCTTTTACCTACCAACAAGACCATGAACTTTAATCTTTTCTCTCTCTCAAGGTACATTGTTTCATATATTTTATCATCACTGTATAAGGGGAAGATCCAAACAGGATGATGTGATCCTTTGGTTCTCAATACTGGTCCTAACGGCTGGGTGCTAGTGACATCATTAAGGGGTGGCCAGTCCCTTGAGAAACAACCTAGCAATAACCGATTTGGAGAGTGGACATCACACATCATCATCTTGGTCAACTTGACCAAGATTTACTTGGTTAACTGACCAGGAGTGCTCCTATAGGAATTGCTTGGTCCCAGACCAAGAAGTCTCTATCTCAACCTATAGAATTTGCTTGGACATCATTGTTATAGTGGATTTCACCACACTAGGTGAATCACACATTGTATGGCCTTCCCCTGTCCCGTTGCAGACTCATTAGCCCCTATGGACCACTTTTTGTCTTTTGATGTATCCTTGACCATCCCTAAAAACATTAGAAAAATGATATACGCAGCCTTTTCCCCGATAATCGCGTACATACGCAGATATTCCCTCTATAGTCGCGTACATCGAGATGTGTACATAATCCAAAATCCTTTGGAACGTTCCTTGAATTGGATCCGACTCATATGACTCTTGGCCTTCCATATGCCTTGAGATCGCATGGATTCAACCTTTCAGTATCACTTTGAAAAGCTATATAAGGAACCCTTGAGACAATGAAAGCATAAGAGAGAATTGAGAGTACCGAAACTATAGTCCATTGTTGCCAGAACTTATGCTTGAGTCTGCATCCCTTTGTCCCTTGGAGCACTGTTGTGTTCTTCCCAAGCTTTCCTTTTGCTAGTAAGCTTGCTATTGGAGTGATGGAGGATTGAGGTGGTGGAGGCCCAAGTGGGGGATTCAGTTTCTCCAGTTCGCAGACATGCCATTAGAGGTTGTCACTTGTAATCTCTGATTCATATTAATAGAAATATCTTTTCCTATCCAGTAATGTGTATTTGAATGAATATTGTATCCATTGGAATAT